>VXCM01001897.1:37204-170614 GCA_014773175.1 Lucifuga dentata
AAAAAAAAAAAAAAAAAAAAAAAAAAAAAAAAAAAAAAAAAAAAAAAAAAAAAAAAAAAAAAAAAAAAAAAAAACAGAGTGTATTTGTACTTACCCTCTGACATCAACCCCTAAAGTTCACAGTCCATGCAGCTACCAAGTACAGCCACAGCGCCCACTGGTGGTCATTGAATAAACTGTCCCCATGTTTCCCCCAAATATAACCAGACACACTTTTTCTGAGCTGTAAGGTAAAAGAATGGGTGAAAGAGGTGATCTAACAACATGAAGGACGAGTGTGTGTCTGTGTTGCTAATCTAGAACCATGAGGGCTGACATCCTTCCAAGGCCAATCAAATCCCTCGTGGGATTGGTTTTAGTGCATCTTTAACCTTGACCCATTCTGTTTCCTGTATAAACCAGATGCACAATGAGGCATTTAAGCATCATGATGATTAACCAGTGTCATAAATGGTACGGCAGGTTCAGAGACAGACGGTTATTCTGGATGCAAAAAAAAAATGAGCAGATGAAACAGAGAGAAAAGAAAGAGGTGAAGAAGAAAATGTCATAGATAAGTAGATAAAACAGAGACATACTAGACAGATACAGATAAAGCGAGAGGGAATGTGTAAACACCACAGGGGTGTGTTCAGTCATCTTGGCTGACGTCCTAGAACCTGCAGATGAAGGGGGAGCCTGCGTGTTGACGGACAGAGGAAGAAAACACTCCGGCAGGCTGCCCCACCACACAAACAAACACCCCCGTGACTCCCATCTGTTGAAAACAATACAACCCAGGCCCTCCCTGTGCAGAAAACTCACATGTGTATGCATGTTTCCCCTGCTCTCTGCACCGAGAGGAAGGAGCATCAGCTTCACATCAGACCACACTGACCCATGGAAACGACAAGAAGACCACACGGTGCAAAGAGAAAACCTGATAAAACCTTTTGGCAAAACATGAAAAATTATTTTGCTGTCATACTGAAACAAAGTGATAATCTGTGAGATCCATTTTTTTTAGATCCATTTTATATCCCACAGACCACCATCAGTCATAGTGTGGGTGGTACTGTGGCTTCTGTTTCCTTAGATTTCCTGCTGATGGGGTTCAAGTTTCTGGAGGCATCACACTTTCCTATCTAGTGCTCTATTACTTTAGTATTCTACTTATACAGTAAATATAAGTAGAATAGTAAAGTAAAGATCTGCTGCAGGAAACATGAAAAGCATAATATTCTTAATATTATATAATACTATAATATTCTTCATATGAACATGTGCCAGATTATTAATTTATAATGTCCACAGCTACATGCAGCATGAATTATGGTTTTTTGACTCAAAAGTGTAAATGACTTCATTCAGTGCAAATAATTGCATTGTGCAATGAAAAGATTGATATCCAAGGCAAAATATTGAATACTGTAATTTATAAGAATAAAATAAACTATTTAAACTACTGAACAAAACATGGCTGATGAATATAAGGATACTATGGAAGTAGATAGGAAAAACATTGCCTCTGTCATGAAGGTCTGAGCACAGAGTCAACTGTTAGCCTGCACCTCTGGAGCTGGTAGGGATCAGATATCTTGCTCAAGGACACTTCAGCAATACAGGCGCTTAAAGTCCCAATCTCCAAAAGGTTTCCAGCATCCTTCTCTCACATTCTTCATACTATGGTTGATATTACAGGGTTCTCAGTCCTTCAGAAGTTGAGACCCAAAGCATGACTACAGGACGGCTGGGAATGAGAACATTTTATAGCATTGCAGTACGAGTAGGCAGAGATGGAGGTTCTCCAAGGATCCTAAGATTGATCTGTGGATTCGGACTTGGGAAATGGGAAGTCATCTTACTCACTTTGCCATCATCTTCACTATATTAGCCACTACTGCTCACAAAACAGCCACAGAATCTCTGCAGACGGACCAGATAAAGTGTTTATTCATCCAGCTGAAAACATTACGGGATCATGACAGTGCCAGTGGAGATGAGCAGCCCAAAGAGAGGAAGGTGCATGCTAAGTCTGTCTGCAGCCTGACAGCCCACCAATGGCTGAAAACCCTCTCTGCTTTAATTAAGTGTGAGCACATTGGGCATGTGTGTATGCATGTGTGTGTGCTGACACTAAGAAGTGGCTGCATTTAAAGGATTAATGGCTCTGTTAATCAGCAGGCCTATTGTCTGGCAAAGTGCTCAAACGAAATTGGCAGTAACCTGGTGTTGGTGTGTGCATGTATGTGTGTGCGTGCATGTGTTTGTGTCCTTATCTGTTCTGCTGCTCATATCAGACATGTCACTGGAGGAGTACTATACAAATATTAATATGTTCTATTGTCATTCATACCCATAATCCTGTTGGTAAGTGCACATGGAAACGTTGGGGCATTTAGGAAGCGGTGCTGCAAAAGGTTCTAATCACAAAGCTTCATATTCACATCCTGCTACAAAGGGTATAATTCTTTATGTTAAAATGCTTTCATTGATCAAATTGAAACCAAGCAGTATTTTGGCCTATTAAGTGTTTAACATCTATATTTTTTATTTAAAAAAAAAAAAAAAAAAANTAAAAAAAAAAAAAAAAAAACAGTTTCAAAATAGAGGTAATATTTTGAATATCGATGATGACATGGATTTTTTTGTTAATTCAAAAATCATACAAGATGTGAGAAACACACAAATCTCACTTATAATTTAAAGTATAGAAGAATCTGTACTTTGTATGAACATACTGTACACGTTCATGACACATGTTCAAGATGGATTCTCAGCAAATTTGTTCTCTTCAGAGGCAATTAAGAGAATGAGTTTTTAAAAAGTCCTCAATGAGTCAAATAGCTCCTGTATGTCAGTTTTGTTCTGCAGAGAACGGTATTTATTTAAAACGTCTCTCACGTCTTCTTTACAATCATGAACAGCAAATCCTGACAATCGATGCTTTCCTTCAATGATTCATTTAACATGCAGGTGCTTGAGTCTTAAATCGAGTAACGTGAACACATCATAAGCTAAACCCAATAACCGTGATCTTCATTTATGATAACATACGCTTGGGGACATTTTAAAGCTTACCTTGTCTTTACTTCTTCTTAGTTTATGAAATGGGAAGACACAGTAGAACCAAAATCTTGCCCAACTGAGTACTGTGGCGAGACACCAGTTCAGACCGCCCATTCTTTCCTCGAAACCTCCTCACGTCCTCTACTAGGTCACTACTACTGTCCCTCTGTTTAAGCCTCCCCTCCCTCTCCAACCTGTCCTTTAAACCAACATCCAGAGGTACCAAGAACCTAGTAGTTAGTCATGGACGGCATCCTAGAGTGACTGCAGAGCTGATCCCAGAAATGATTCCTGTATTCCTAAATGCCGGTTCCTGTATTCCTAAATGCATCCTTAACATCCATCTCCTTCCCCTCTTTCTCTGAATGCTGCAGGTTCCTCCATTAAAAGCAAGAGAAGGATTACTACATGGGAAGACAGAAGTGGGCGGAGGTGAAGGAGGCAGAGCCGTCTGGTGAAGGAGGAAGCACTTATAGTGATGGAGAAAGAAGGGGGGGTGGAGGGTGGGGGGTGGTCCTGCAATTTAATGTAAAAATGGGGGATGGCTGATTTAGAAGGTCGGAGCAGTCAACAAACAATGAGGGTAATATGTGTTGATAGAGTAACAGTATATTCAGCTATGGAGACGCATACAAATAACTATGACACATTTACTTTCCATCCAAGAAACTAATTTAAAATATTAAGAGTCGCATGATAAATGTCTATATTATCAAAAGGCTCAGAGAAAGAGCAGGCGATGTGCAAGATGAGCGAATATATAATTCGACAATACATTTTAAAAAAAGTAAATATCAAAGTGTGTGTGTTCACTGGAGTGTGGTAATGCATTTGTTACAGTCAAGAGGCTCTAATGAAGATTGGCGGTTTCAGACCAATCATCAATGGCCAACAGAGCCTCAGAGCATTCTGAATAAGTGTTAGCATCAGGATTTAGGACTTTATGACAAATATTTAATTGTGTGTTTGCTTTTCTCCCTCATCAGATAAAGTAGAGGACACATGAAATATTGCCCTTTTCTCTACATTGAAGGAAAAGCATGAAAATTTCTGGAGAGGTCAGAGGTCATGTCAGCTACAGAGCGGTCAGCAGCTATTCAGTGGCTTGCTCAAGGACATTGTGGCGGTTCTGAAGCCACGTAGTAAACATCTCACCACGAGACTGCTCTTCTGCCTCACCGTTAAACATTACACAATACTGGTCAGGAGACAGAGGAGTTCCTGAGAATTCAACATCCTGCACACTTCCTGTCTCAGTACAAAACAAAAGCTTGGTTTCAAGTCTCAATCTGCCTACGTCAGCTCTGTTGTCTGTTCTAGGAAACCAGACGAGAGGTTAAAGAGTTAAGGGCCACTGTTCCCAGGAGATTTAAGAGTCATCCTGACAGAGATGTTTTGGTCACAGCTGTGTTAGTACTTTATGTAAAACTGCAGCAGCAACAATTCATCAATTAAATTTGGTATTATCAACAATCATCCAATTTACCTCTAAAATCAGGAAACAACAGGAACAGCTATATCCAAATGTTCTCTGACCTTCTTATTTCAGATATCTGTATACAGCTTGTGTGTGATATTGTTGAACAATTATATTCTGACAACATGTGAAATACCATATTTGGGTTAACAAACAAGCCTCATGTTCCCAAATTCATGACATTTGACATTTTTGTGGAAAAGATCATAAACACAGGTCTCCGGTCAGCCACAGTTTCCTTGCTGAGTTTTCTTAAATGCAGACACAAGCTCCACTGCAGCTCGCTGTGATTAAACTGCGTGCTTATCCCGTAATTCAGCCATCAATACCAGAGCACCGAGGATTAGCTGAGCCTCAATGACATCACGCAGCTGATTTAGCATTCTCATAATATAAATTGACATCGGGAGAGAAATTCCGGTTGAGAGTCCATCAGATATAGCAGATGGCACAAGAAACGGAAAGGTGGAAAATAAATTAAACTGAATGAAAAATACAGCAAACAATAGAATGAGCAATCAAGACCCTTGTGTTTATGTATTACGTTACATGTTCCTGCCCCCCAACTAAGTGGCTGTGATTAATGCAGGAATTATCTTCTGCCCCTCCCACTATTGATCCCAGGCACCCATTTTTTGGATTGAGAGCTTGGAGAATTTAAGCACATGGCAGGGAATTAAATGAAAGCTCATTTCATCTTTTAGCATGGGACAGAAATGTTGCTCTATCTGAAGTCAGCAGATGGAAATAGCTTTGGTGTATTGGCAAAGTTAGAACATTTAAATCCAGACTGGTGACAAAACAGAGAGTGAAGTGACATATGCCAATTTAAGAACAGTGTTTTCTTTCTTTGTTCTTTTTTATATAAAAAGAAAAAAATATAATAAAATATTTTATATAATAAAGAAAAAGGAAAAAAGAAAAAGAAAAGCAAGAAAAAAAAAGGGGGGGGGATTAAGAAAACCTTTAATCCCATCAGTTAACCCAAAGCCCCTTTAGATGGAAAGCTGCACAAAGGAGCACAAAGCTCCATGGGCACGGGTTCAAAACTGTGTAACTGCATGCAAGTGATACTGGAACCTTAATCTATTACAATATTCTCTGGTGAGAAATGACAGACAACATGATTTTGATGGCATCCACTGGTAAAGTTTTTTTTCCAGAAGCAGAAAATGCTGTTAGTGGAATTTGGATGAGAGTGTCTGAAACAATTTGAAATGAAGAAATAAAGAGCAAGATGACAAAAAAAAAAAAAAAACNAAAAAAAAAAAAAAAAAACCAACAAACACATTTCCTAAATTGTTGAATCTTGCATACAGTATATCTCTTCAAATCATCAAAATATATCATTATCTGCAATTAAAATAACCAACTAATTGACTTAATATAATCCACATGACTCATACGCAGTCATGAAATGTAAATGTCAAAACGTCTTTGGGGAAATCCCCACAGCTTTAGTGACGGATAGGCTTTCTGTGGACACGCGCACACACACACACAGTGTGTAAAAACGAAAACAACAAGCTTCTCTGGCAACTTATCTTTAAAAACTGGGGTGTAAATTACAAATTCCAAAGGGCAGGGATGAGCTATTTAATCTTTAATTAACATCTACTTCCACCACACACACAAAGTACCCACAGTAACCATTTCACCTTCCAAAAAGCAATTATCAACTGCCCTTAAACACCAAAGGCTCCTAAGCAATCATCAGCTGCCTCATAAAAGCTCAGACGGCAGAGGAGAACAGGGTGTAAGCCAAGGTGATGAAAAGGTACAAAGGTCCAGTTCAGAGATGTCCGTCTTTCTCCCCTTTGAAAAAGTAATCAACCACTGACTGTACACATCAAATGCACAAAATACAGCACCAACACCCAGCAGGTACACTTTTATTCCATTGTTTCAAAGCTTTAAAGGACCATACCAATGATTTGCATGATTGAGAACAATAAATACTACACACATCCACCTTACATTACATTTTCCAGAATATAAAACCATATTTTAATCCACTAATCTTTCAAAATCAAGTGGTCAGATGATACATCCACCTTAAAATTCAAGGTTTCACCTGCTAACACGTTTGCATGTAGAAGGCACAGTCATTTTAATTTCTCTGGTAAAAGCAGTTTTTTCCGGGGGGACTATATTCCCGGGCGGAGACATACATTTTCTTCTGGGTAGCTCTGTGGTTAACTTTGTCAAAAAGTAATTACAACGTTTGATTCACTGTAACCTATCTCAAGCTGGTTTCAAGTCTCTACCAGTTGATTTTTCATAGCGTGGAATTAACTGAATTGAATGGCTGCCTGGAAGGCAGGAAAAACAATTAAAAAATGTTACAGCTGTAGTAGTGTTTTTTGGAAAATGTTTGGCAGTAACGTGTATGTGGGATGTATTTATTGGGCTCAAACATACAAAGCTACCAGTGTGGTCCTTTAAATCAATATAAATTTAATTTGCCTGATTTAAGGGATCGTGATATTATTCATGGATTGTAGCTTTCCTCAGGATTCGGTTAGTCTTAAAAAAGCAAGTCAGTTGTGGAAAAATCAATACTTGTTCTTTACTTAGCACCCATTAACATTTTTTATTCAAACACTGGAATTTATGTCATATCCATAGCTAACTGAGTGTTATTTCAATTACTTCTTGCAGTAGTAGAGGGTGACAGCACGTGGGAAGTTATGGATTTCAAGTTTAATTTATTAATCAAGCCAATCCTGAAACTTAATGTTCTTTCTTCTCTTTGCCCTAAATTGGCAACCAGCTGGGCCGATGCAATGACAGACGGACATGGGGTCACCTCTAGCGAGGAGCGGCCAGCCCTCCGTAAAGCAGTCATCAGTGGAAAAGTTATTGCATTCTGTGCGGCCATAAAGTAATTAGCTGAAAGGAGTGACACTTTCACATTAGAGGACAGGACAAAAGACAGACAGAGAAACAGACTGGCGGGCAAATGGAGACGGAACAGACAGCGTTTGTGCCTCAGCACAGACATTTCACCACACAAGGCATGGTGTCAAAATCCACCCGTTCTGTCATCCTCAAGCACAAATTGAAGCTTCAAAGAGTATCTCATCTCCCATCATGGAGCGTTTTCACTTGTGTAACAGTCACGTGACACGAGGCCAGACCGCCAGCCCCATAGTCACAGCTTTTCATTACATTCGTTCTGATGTGCATATTACATATTTATTTTATATCCATTACTAAAGTATGTAGTGGGAAACTATAGATCAACTTTGTCAAAAGCCTTGTTGAAGAAAGCTACAAGGTTTCCATTTCTTCTCACATACTCCTTCCTTATCTGACATTTTTAAAGATTTAACTGCTGACAGAGTTCTGAGGGAAAACAAGAAATTTCTCTTCATCATTTGATTTCTCTTTATACTGAAAACATCATTGTATACTGACTGTTGTTGTATTTTTAGTTCAGGTCACACCATCATCTTTAAAAACTGTGGACAAATGTGCTAACCGACATTAACATCAAAAATTAAAGCATTAAGTGCTCTTACATTATCACCATTTTATTCAGATTGAACAGAAAAGGTTGCTGAATCCTGTCACTATCCAGAGGAAACCCTTTATCTCAAGTTCTGGCATTTTATTTAATCAATCACAATCTCCCACAAGTAAAAAAGAAAAAAAATCCCTTCTATTCAGTCAAGTTAAAGATTTTATTGATACTGGCAAAGTAACTTTGTTAAAAATACAAGGCAGGAACTGACACAATGGAAGTCTGTCCTCCATATCATTGGATTAAATGTCACATAAGGCTGCATTTTTGTCTGCAAATGTGAGCATCTAAACTGCCACACAGATGCGGTTTGAGATCCAGAACATCTGACCTAAAGAAGGGAGCGATCCCTGACCACCCACAGTTAAACATGACTTGTTTCAACAGCACTCACCATCCAGAGGGACATCGCAGAGCCTTTCTGAAGACCTGAAGACCTGAGGCAATAATTCCTTTTCACAGATCCAGAGTCCTCTTCAACGCTGAACTATAGTTTTTCTGGGCTGAATGAGATTATGCTATTGTTCCTGAAAGTTAGACGCACTGACCAAAGAGAGCCTATCAGTCTGGCCCTTATCCTGGCATGCTTCCTGAGTAGCATTGTTAGCAAGGAGAGAGGAAACGCACACACATACACTTTGAAAAGCCTGCGTCAGGAGATCCGTAACATGGAGAGTAAGAACACCAGGAGCTGTTGTCCTGTCTGAGATATTTTCTTTCTTGTATTTTTGCCAAGGTCAGTGACTTTATGATATTTAACTTTTGACAGAACAAAGAAGCTTCTCCAGATGTTTCCAGGTTTGGAATCAGCTGATTTAGAATGGAAATCTTACCACAGAAAAACTTGTAACATGTATGCATCTGACTGTAAAACCAGAATCATAATGAAGAAGTTAAGAAGTTGTTTAAAGGACTATACCAGTTATTTATTTGCAAGCCGCATATACATTACTTTACTGCTTATTCCAGTACGCTATAAAATTCAACTTACAGAGGCTTGAAACACGCTTGAGATATGTAATCCATCACAGTGAACATGTCCATTAAGTATTCTGCCAAAGTAATTTTATTTAGTTGGCGCAACATGGAGCTGCATGGAAGAAAATGTATGACTCCGCCAAGGAATATAGTCCAAGGAGAAGACGGCTTTTACTGAGAAATCAAATGAGCATCCCTTCTACAATCATGCATGAGTATTACCAGGCAAAACATTGCATTTTAAGGATGGTGTATCACCTGAACATCTCATTCTGAAAGAATAGGGGACTTGAAAAAGTAACAGGAAAACTAGAATATGGTTTTATGTTTTGGAAATCAGTAACATAACATATATATGTGGGTTGTATATATTTGTCTCAAACATGCACAATCGCCGGTATGGTCCTTTAAGAATTTGTGTACTAAAAAAAGACATGGGATAAAACAATTTGTCGTCCTGAGGCTAGCAAGGACTATTTCATATGAAGTATACTGGGTCTTCAAGGAAATCACCTCAAACTTGACTAATTTATTTCCACTTATCTATTGGATATTATATTACATTATATTATATTATATTGGATCTTATATATTGGATATTCCACTTATCCAATTGTCTTTGTATGTAGCAGAAGTACTGCATAACATTAACATCTCTCTAGTTTGTTCTTCTCTTTTAAACATAACTTTCACAAAGTTTGAAAGATTGAAGTCATATTTACAACTCTAGAGGTCAAACGTGGAAGCCTCATCTAAGAACACACACACAGATGCTTGCACGTACACACACTACACTATCAAGGTACACCAATCCAAGGAGCTCAATTGATTCATCCTCAATTTGATAATCATCAGCTAAGGAATAAAAGCAATGTTGTAAGATAATAATAATTCATGTCATCTTATTATGTAGGCATTCTGTTTTTTATGGGATTCCTTAATGTAATAATGTCTTCAAATATATATGTTTCGTACATGTAGTCTGCTTATAACCATGTGTGTAGTTAATATATTTACATATACATGTGATAAGAGGTTAATGCATATGCTTCACAAAGATTTAATAACTGTACAAATAAATGTAAACTAGAAACAAATCAAAGAACTGCAATGTTGACTTTTAAAAGTCATATTAAAAGTTGATAATATACGTCTGTGTCTGCTTGTCCATGTAGATGCTGGGATCTTAACTGTGTGTGTGTGTATTGTAAACATCATAAAGCCCCCGGGACAAAACCATATAGGGTTCATTGTTCCTAAAGCCCTCCCAAAACCCCCTCAGCTGGATCAAAGTCTGTGTTGTGTGCTTAGGTTTTAACATGGGGGGTTTTACTTTCTGGGCGATTGTTATCACTACTCAAAGTGCAAAGCCATGAGTGAAGCCTCCGTGAATGCTGCTGCTGCATGCGTGCACGTGTGCGTGTAAGGTAAATATCGGAGCAGTCCTCATGGCTTTGTGTACTGAGGATTCCAAAAAGGCATGGGTTCAATTTAGACGTGCATGACTTCATACTGGTCATTTCTGTTTTCACCACATAGCAAGTCAGTTTTTATACAGACAACTCTTGCAAGTTTACTGCAGCAGCGAAACACATTAAAAGGCTGCCCCCTGCTGGTGTCTTCTGACTACAATCTCCAGATTTTAAAAAGCCATTTGACTCGGGCAACTTCATCAAAAACCAGACGACTGGGGCTTGCTAGTGCTGCTATCCATGTATTTGTTAAGAAACGACTTGTTTAGAGACATCTTCAGCATAAAGCCATTGGCACAGCACTGCTGCCTCGAGTCCTTAGGGACTCTTCTTCACTCAACGGGCCTCCGTGTCACCCCTGCCCTCAGAAAATCTCTTAAACAAACCCATTTAGACACACAGGGGAGAGTTCTATCATCTGCTGGAAGCTTTCCAAGAAACACAGGGAGGTGCTTGCAGATTACATCAGCCTTTGAGTATTGTCTATACATTCCACATGTGCATGAAGTGACGTAATATGTGGAAAGATGCTGTTATGTTAATAAGGATGACATATTTTATAAGCAAAATCATACTCCCTAAATGTCTGCATGGACAATATAAGATAACTTAAAGGATAATACCGGCAATTTTGCATGTTTAAGCCCAATATGTGCAACCCGCATACATGTTATGTTACTGATAACCATTTCCTAAAACATACTACTTTAGCGGTGAATATTAGAATTGTTTTTCCTACCTCCCAGGCTACATTGGTTTCAGTCCATTCCAGTATGCTATTAAAATTAAATTGTAGACACTTGAAACGCACTTGAGATAGATAATCCATTACACTGATGACTATGTCTATTACGTTTTTTGTCAAAGTAACTTTATTTAACATCACAACATAAGACATATTCATTTTTTAGCATGAAGTTCATCCATCTGTGTTCTGTGGTTATAATTAATTCATGCATGCATTTCTGTATTCGCAAAGGTAAAAACGTACCAGTAAAACATTGAAAAGTGGTGAATGCTGCTTTTATGTATAGTTTAGGACTTGGACTAGGTTTATAAATAAGTCTTAAATTTACTTTAGGGTTAGCATTTAGGTTTATGGCTAAGATTAAAATTACAGAGAGGTTCAGACTGAGATTAAAGTTCAGATTAGGTATGTAGAGACGAGATGTTGCTATTCTTTGAGGTTATGAACAAAATGAAGACAGGAAAGGGCCTTCACTTGTAATACGTGTGTGTGTGTGTGTGTGTGTGTGTGTGTGTGTGTGTGTGTGTGTGTNTGTGTGTGTGTTGGAGCGGACAGCTCTCCTGTCTGCTTCAGACAAGATACACCCTCTGAACGTGGAGCTGCATATTTCCACAGCACCCACTGTAACCCATGGCGATAGCGAGTCTGCCCAATAGCCGGGCATTATGCAAATGTAAATCACGCTTGAGTGGCCACAAGACTGTGTGTGTGTCCACCGCACGGCTTCACATTTCACACAAACTTTATTGGTGCCAGTGGGCTTTTGTCAGCTTTAATTGAATTAACTTCTCAGAAACTGACCTTGGTGCAGAAGAGAGATGGGACATTACACAGCCGTCACTTCAGCATGGGAGCTTTTAAGCATGGGAGCTTTTAATAGTGTTTACATTGGAATTGCTTCGAAGAAAAGGCCTTCTCCCTTACAAAATTTTATAACCAACATTTTCTTTTTAAGAGGTACATGACACATTTGTTACAGCTTCCCAGCATAGTAGATTCAGTCATTCCTGTTTTAAACAAGCCTTCCACACTGCTCCCATCAGTACTGTAAGAATGGTCCTATTATTAAGAAAAGTGATATGGTACAAACTTTTACCAGCCACTTTATTTGCTAAGTTTCTTGTACGAAACATCAAAGCTAACATGTCAGGAACGGGCTGCAACTAACTTTTCCTCTTACATATTCTAAAGTACATATATATAAAAATGCAATGGCAAGCTTAAATATAAATCTCCTAGCGAGGGTAAATTTGATCTGTACCCCATCCATCTTTGTGCTCAAAATCACAAATTACAAAATCAATTTAATACATTTTTAATTAAACCTTTACTTCTGGTAAAACCCTTTCAATATGTAAATCAGCTCAGGTGACACTGGTGACCCAAACACCTACTTACCATATTCTAATCTGTCCTGTGTAACCAAACGCTAGAATTACTGATCAACTCACATCTCCTTCAATCCAGGAGGTTAATAATGCCTCGTAGGTACAGCAGTCAGGGTTTAGAGTTGGTCATCGCAGGATAACGGCTGTTGCTGCTGTTGTGCTGCTCTTTTTTGTCTGTCTAAGGTTTTGATATAGTTATTCATGATATGCAAGTTGTTCTCCGAAGCATTAAATGGTTAACTCATTCTGATAAAACTCAAACTCTTCTTTATGGTTTCAAATCTAGCCCCAAACCATAGACAAAGGTGTACCACAAGGTTCAATACTAGGTCCCTTGTTATTTACTTTATACATAACATTGGGTCAACACAGTTCAACCGTCTTGCAAAAGAGATCATTCCTGAATAAATGAAAGTAAACATAATTTAATCTGTCATGTCAAGTCCCTTAAAGAGAAAAAAGGGTCGAGTCCGCTCACGATGACTCTCACTTCAGCTTCTTACAATGACTAAAACGATTCCAGTCCCTAGAATCAAGTTGTAAGAGATAAATTGTGATTATTATTATCAACACAAGTCATTCACAGGTCATTGCTTCAATCTGTTAATAAGAGTCTGCATCAGAAACAGCATCACTTTAATTGCCAAGTACAATAATAACAATGGTGCAGATGCATATTCTCAATATAAGGGCAACATGACGGCACATATAGTGGAAAAAATACGACATATAACTTTACATTAATGTGTTCTGCCTCTAAATTTGGTGTACATATGTGTGCACCTTGATTTCATGTTTGCTAATTCAAGGCAAGAGGACTTTGTAGTTAGTGTAAATAAATCACACTTCAAAAAACTAATGGTAATATCTCCATCTGCTGGTTAAAAAGCACAATGTCAATCAAACTATATATAGTCATAACATCAGACAAAGCATGCTTTCAGCCGCCTTAACTGCCAGTTACTACATTTTGAAGTACCTGGTGAATTTAGAAAATTGTCTTCAGAGAATATATAGAGCTCAGTCATTGTTTGGCTACACATAAAGCCCCATTCTGAAAGAAGAAATGTATTCACTCTTTACTGGTCATCTTCTCTTTCATGTCTGCTTGTCCCCAGTCAAAACAGCTGAGTCCCACCCAGACAGCGAGCAAACACAGTCACGTGCTTGTCCTGAGCAGATGAAAGAGTCACGTAAATTCAAATGTTTGGCCGCGGTCTCTGTGCTAATGCGAAGTCAACACATTTCTGCAATCCTGACATATTTCATCTGCGTGAAGTTATGTGGAGTCTTAACTTGAATTAAGCAAGAAATGATGGGCAGGATGAGTATATGGCAGGTATTAATGACAATAATGGATCAAATACAGTCTTGGTCCATTTGAGCCTACTTGGACAGTGCCTGTGAGACTTTCTGCATTAGGATTTCAGATGGCGTCAACTCAAATGTCCTCAACAGGAAAGCAAACTAAGATGAACTGAAATATTTCGGAACAACTTCTGATAAAACATGGTATTTGCAGACGCCAGGATTTTAATGCTTGGCTACACTAAACCTTAATGGTAATATAATCCAAAAGACAATGACACAGAATGACAACAGATGTGAGGAATGTGCCAGAAAAGTGAAAGTGCTGCCGACAAGAATGTTTTCCAGGGAAGTGATAAGTAATGGCGCGGCAATGGGAGGAGCGACGAACTGATAACACAGCCTTTAAAAGCAGCTTGCTTCATTTAATCTAATACTGTTTAAAAGCACTTTATCTGAATGCAAAATGTCAGTAGAGCCATTAAAGTTATCTCTGAAAATGCAGCCACACCTCTCAGTACGATAAATACAGCTAATCTAACAATCTGAGGAGCGATTTTATTTTATTTCATTAGCTCTGGCGTACTGTTGTTTTGCCCTTTAATTTAAATAGCATCTACAACTCAAATATTTAATCAAGACAAAGAATTCCATATCTTAATGTTTGTAATATACCTGCATAAGAAAAGAGATATTTTACTGTAAACTACAACGTTACCCCCAAATATGAGTTCTTGAGTTGTGACACAAAGAATACAACACAATACAATGATGCAGAAAGCACAGAGTCATGCCATGAAGACATAAGGCAAGGCGAGGCAGATTAAGTTCTTAGAACCACACGGGTGGATCTACAGAGAGGTATAGAGGACTGTTGCCCATAATTGAGTGGAGCTTTCCACTCAACTGCCCTACTCCTAAAGTTCTAATGTAATTTTTAGTCACCATTGTGTCCCTGAAATAGGCAAGAATTGGGGAGAAAATTTTATATTGCCCCAACAAGACCTCCGAAATAACTATGGCAGTGCGCCTAATTTTCTGTTAATCGCCTAACAATCAATTCAACGTTGAGATTGAAAAATAATGCAAACCCACAAAGATTTTTCAACTACATGCTAATTAGATATTCAAATTGTATCACATGTAAAGCAAAACACATTTGAGTGAACATAGCCTACAACACCAAATGCACGATGTCAGGACTCCATGAATTTAAAAAGAAATGATCAGTAAATATGACGGCATGAGGGCGTTATTTCAGGATGGGGGAACATGTTCTTGTTCAGAAGTGACAACACCATAGGGAGCATATTTATATAAAGCTCATTTGAGAGTAAAACTCCAAACACTTTCTGAGAGTCCCTGAAATCAGCCAGTTGTTCAGTGTCTCTGCTGCTGTTCCTCATTTTGTTTCTCATAACAAATCAGTCACGTTTTAGACATCTGCAAAAGAAAAATTACTCAGTGGCCGTCAGAGAAGAAGAAATGTCAGAGAATTAAAACACTTAAGTTGAGCATCGTCCTCTGTTAAACGCAGCAGCACGGGTGTTCTGTAAATAAACCCGCCGTGCTTATATGCAATAAATGTGCAGCATGCAAGGGATGCATGTGCATGATATCAGGCGTGTGCGACACATGTTAAGTGTCAGCTCCAAGAGTGTGATTTGATTAGGATTCCATTGCCTGGTGCATCGGGTGGAGCACGCTCACACTCATTAACAGGGATCAGGAAGGGAACGTGGCACATGTGCTGTTTTTTTTTTTTTATGAAGGGCTATTGAGTTTCGCCTCCCATATTACTTCTAATAACAATGGCATGACTTTCTCCTCTGCACAACCAAATGCTGGAGCCCTCTGTATTGTCTTTTTAGGCCTGGAGACACAGAAAGCTATCATACTCACTACCAGAAGAGTTTGGTTGCTCCAAAAAAAAAAAAAAAAAAAAAAAAAGAAAAAGGAGCCACCTGCCTGGAAATCATTTATACATACTCTCTCCACTGACGTGATCATTGCCTAAAGATCACTTACTAAACAAAGTAGTTCAGCCTTTTATTTTCTGTGCAACACTGACTGGTATATTGAGTATTCACATTTATAAGACAAATGCGTTATGGTTAAATTCCATAATGCCCACTATGCTTCCCTCACAGTCCACTGAGACGCCACATTCCACTGCAAATACCTGTGAAATTCCTCCACAATGGAATGTCTAAGTGTGCAAACCTATCCTTTAAAAAACCAGTGAGGGCAAACGAGCAACAATGATCTGCCTCGGCTTGTTACAAGCATCAGTGCAAAATAGAGAGAAAAAAAAATCTGGGGTCTTTCTTCCTGTGTGTATTCAGAGTAAATGCAGCATGTCAAAGGGGGGATTTATTACCTCGCAAAGAAAAACATTCTCCCGATGATGAAAACATGATTGGGCGACCTGGGTAGCCCAGCCGAACTTCTGCTCCACTGTCACAGTAATTACCCTTGGAGCCCTGTAGCATCCGACCTTGGTGAAAAAGACCCCAGGGGAAGAGAACTGCCACCCATATCAACAAAAGGCACATTTTGATGCGAAAGGGATGCGACCTGGGAGAGCTGAGCTCTCTGTCCATCACTCGGATGTGTTCTGAATGGCTACAGAGGCCCCCAGAGTGAGACTTTGTGGGATTTCGACGTTGCCAAGAGCAAATGCCACATTGCCGTGCCAAGTATTAGAGAGAAGACAAGAAAATCCCCCCACAGCAGAGAAATATCAACAAAACTGCAGCATAAAGGCCACATTCACGAGCACACAAAGCCATAGGAACTGCATGGTATAGAGCTAAACAGAGTGTATTATGTTGCACTCATGCCACAAGGTCTGAGGCAGAGGTGGAAGTTAGGCCTCCGGTTTACATTCCAAGAAAAGGGGCGCACAACTGTGACACTTGGGGAAAATACAGTTGCCCTGTGCCTTAATCTATCATTCTGACTGTCATTCTATCCACTGTGCATTGCCAAGTGGATTAAAGACACTTTAAGAAGCTCAGTGAACGCCTTTTATATCCCATTATCTTCCTGTTCCACAGGCTTTGTGGGCAACGTTACGCATCACTGAATCAGTAATGTCTTGAAAGGCTATTTGGAAAAGAAACATCCGCTCATCGGATTCACACATCCTTTGACTGGAAGGCACTAAAAGTAAAGATGTTTGGCTTCAAAATAGATAAAAAGGCTCAAATGATTAGACGATTCTGTGTTAGCTGCTGGCTCAAACTATAGAAAACACACATAATAACTACAAACCCACAGAGCATGTTCAACATTACTTTGTATGGAAACTTTTATCAGTTAAACATAGTTCTGCAAATACAGTGATTTACATTCTCACTGTATTTCTTACCAAATACTGGGAGATAATCATGGGATTATTGTGGGCTCATATCATGAGCTCTTTGAAAATAAACTGAAAAATCTGTCTGTTTTCTTAATCTTGAGTACTTTATTTAAATAGGAACATTTTTTTCAGAGACTTTTTTAAAATGTTTTTGTATCATTAAGTTGACAATACTCAGAACCTGCTCAATTTCTTCATCAGCTGTTTGCTTACTTTGCATGTTGTGCTATGTTGTACAAAAGTTTCCACTTTTCTCAGTTTAAAGTCATTTCTTTTTACTTTGTCTTGCTAATAGCTGCAGAAAATCCAGTGTTTTGTCCTCAAGTCTGGTCAACACCGGGGAGTACTTTGTTTCTCTCTCCCAACAGGCTCGTACATTTGCATCATACTAATCCCATGTGCATGTACATACCGAGAACCTGCTCAATTTCTTTGTAGTTTTGTATTACTTTGTATTTTTGTAAATTAAATGGCCATATGCTGTGCTCCTTCAAGTCTTCCAACAAGTTAAAAAAAAAAAAACTACATTTGACATATCTCCAAGTCTGCTGAAAGGACTTTAAAAGTAGACCTGAGTCAAACTATAATGATATTTAACAGTCTAACCTACCATGTGGTAAAGGTATGTCATATAAAGACAGACATTTGGAGTAAGTAGACAGCAAGGTGCCATCCAAGCACCAAAGCAGATATACTAATCTTTTTTAAAAATTGCAATTATTATTTTACCCAGATCTAACTCAACCTATAGATTCACTTTACTGAAAATGTACTTCATTTATAAGGAACGTGTTTGACCTGTTATTACCTAAACCCCCTCAAAATGTTTTATTCTGAAGACAAAAAAAAAAAAAAAAAAAAAAAAAGCCATATTGGGCCAAACTCACGTGAAGAATAAATGTATAGGAAAACACTTCATAAGTGCCTGAAATAAAATGCGGAAATGTTTGCAAGAGGTTAAATTCCTGTGTGCATGGGCAGTAAAAGGTAAAATGACTGGGGTTAACTTTGCCGAGGCATCTCATCCCGCTCTCGGGTCAAGCACACACAGGGCACCTTTCCATGTGGGAAGGTACAGAGAGGGTCTTGTTCCGCGGCCCATGTGCAGGTCAGCGCCAGCAGGTAGGAGTGAAATGATAGGCCTCCCCAGAGACGCAGCACAGAGGACACACTGTTTCCCCGCCGCTAAAGCATACGCTGGAATGCAATATGGAGCGGCAGGTAACTCTCAGTTCACTGCATACCTTTATTGAAAAATCTTCAAATCCCAGGAAAGCCCCCATCTGCTGTCTGACACTTTGGTGGGAATTTAGAAGGGGGGGGGGGNAAGGGGGGGGGGGATGGAGACCTGGACTTGACAGGCATCAAAATTAAATGAGGATTAATTTCTTAGGGAGAGATAGTAAACGGTATTACGAATGTCGAGAATGTGGTCTTCTCATTACCTGAAACCCGGTGAGGAGGAGCAAACAGATATCTGCCCTAGATTGTATTCAACTTTCCTCTAATATCTTTGTTATAAAGAGCACAACAATGGAGCCTGTTGTCATGGAAATGTGTAAATATGTGCACAAAAGGGATGTGTGCTTTTTGTATGATATGTATCATGCACTAACAGTAAAAACTTAAAATATCTCAAAGTGGGACTTGGCCAATTATAGTGTATAGGAGATGTTTCTGGGGTTCAATCAGTCATCATAACTACATGATCTGGGACAAACATCCAAAACCTTTACATGGAGAATTCTGCTGATTCATTATGCATGCAAAGAAAAAAAAATACATGCAATTAGGCAAGAAGTGATAATTAAAATTTAAAAGAGGGCATCAAGATTTTTGAACCACCTCATATCTTGCTCTCCAGACACATTTCATTACAAAGAAACCGAAAATATCCAAGTTGTCTAGTTATTTGTCCACAAAAGAAGAACACACAATCATCAGAATATCTCTGAACTATAAGAGATAGAGAATATAGATAATCTCACCACCTGCAGAGATGCCGTATTATCAATCAAGAAGTCATTACATACATAGAATGTGAGGCCAGAAGTAACACACTGTTCCAACTTTGAATTTTATTTGCACTGTATGACCCACGTATATAAACATCTTTACAAATTACCAATCCATACATTGCAGTGGCTGACTGCATACAGCCACACAGAAGCAATTCAACAGCTACTGATGTGTGTCAATATTATATTATTAAAGCTTTGTCAATATTGTTTATGAAATATCAATGTGCTTTTTGATAAATAAAATAAGGCAAACCATAAACTTAACATTAGCAAAATCATTCTACTGAGCATTAACATTAATGAACTGAAACAATACAAGTCTTATGTTGGTTTTGCAGTTATTTGAGAAAAAAAAAATTCAAATTCATAGTGAAATTCTGAAAAATATGGCAGTCAGTTTTGTGTGAATTGATCTGAAAAGTTGTGCCTTTATAACAGAATATGATGCTAACCACCATGAGAATATGTCATGTACAGTATCTTGTCCGAGTGTTGATTCACATTACAAAGAGTTGTTTGTTTCAGTTAATTAAATTAAAATAAAGCTTGATGGGACTTCAATTAAATAAATCCCCCAAAAGAATATTTTTTTACTCATGATTAAAAATTGTGAAACTCTGAGAAATTTACAAGGCAAAACCACTGGAACACTAGATGCAATAAACAAGCTGTGTCTGCACAATATTACAACTGATCATCTCTATCTGATGTGATTCCAGCAGGTCGATGTG
Source organism: Lucifuga dentata (assembly GCA_014773175.1). Taxonomy (NCBI): domain Eukaryota; kingdom Metazoa; phylum Chordata; class Actinopteri; order Ophidiiformes; family Bythitidae; genus Lucifuga; species Lucifuga dentata. The sequence continues at coordinate 57,269 of VXCM01001897.1, forward strand.
GACTCTGCTGTTCTTCTCTCAACCTATATACTGCAATCATATAAAACTCCCCCAGACACAAAACAAGCCAGTGTGCATTCTTCTAGAAGCCCTTTCAAGACCCTCATGAGGATCAAAGTCTAGTCTTGTGTGCTTTGGTTTTACATGAGGGTTTTACTTTCTGGCTGATTGTTATCGTGCTTCAAAGTTCTAAGCCATGGGCCTCCCTGAGCGCTGCTGACAGGAGAAGCTCAAACGTCTTCATCTGAGACAGAAACCACAAGGATCGCACCAACACAAGGAGTAATTACCACAGGAAGCAATCTTTGCTTCACCTGAGCATACTCCGACATAAACATGAATAAAAAAAAGCCTATGGTATGCAAAAAAAAAAAAAAAATGCTGGTTTGAACACACCAATGTTGGCCAAGTAAATAAACTCTGGAGCAAATATGTTCAACAGAAATTGACATAAAAGTAGAAAAGCCTTTAATCCAGACGCCTGTTCTGACATAAACTTTAAGCAACGATGCCTGAGACTCGCTACAGGAGACAAAACTCACATAACTTGGATCTTCTGTGCTGAATACATGCACTGTAATTCTAATATTCTAATATTTACAGCTCCAGTAGTGTGTTTTGAGTCAGTAAAGTAACTTGTACAGGTTCTGTACAGAACCCGTTGGTTGCATTGGTTGCATGTTTGAGCCATTTTGCATGATTGACATAATATATTCAATTGTCATACATATAATATTACTGACAGCCATTTCCCACCATTGACTATGGTGGGAAATGATGGTGAGTTTAAAAATTTTTCCTACCTTCCAGATTGTCATTGGTTTCAGTTCATTCTGGTACGCTATTAAAATCAACTTCTTGAAACGTTCTTGGGAAATCCATAAGTAATCCATCATCATGAACAAGACATGTATTCAGGTTTTTTCAAAGTTTCGTAATTTTAACATTTAAGTGCAATAAAAAGCGTGGCGTGAATGTATGTCTCCACTGGGGAATATAGTCCCAAAAGAAGACCTGTGTTTATTGAAAAATTTAAANATGTATGTCTCCACTGGGGAATATAGTCCCAAAAGAAGACCTGTGTTTATTGAAAAATTTAAACAATTGTGACTTCATAAGACTGCACAACTATTAGCAGGAGAAACATTGATTTTTAAGGTGGGTGTATCACTTGAATATTTGATTCTGAAAGANATTAGCAGGAGAAACATTGATTTTTAAGGTGGGTGTATCACTTGAATATTTGATTCTGAAAGATTAGGAGATTTTACAAAATATCCGCAAAGCTGAAATACGGTTTTATCCTTTGGGAAATGATTGTCAGTAACGTAACATGTATGAAAATTTAATATATTAGGCTCAAACATGCAAAATAGTGGTATGGCCCTTTAAGCTGTAAACGTTTCTGCATTAGTGCCATCAAGGCAAATTGCAGAAAATGTCTTGTACTTTGTGTTCAAATCAGAATTGTCTCAGTCTTACTTTCTGCAGTCTGATTCTAGCACCGATCCGCAATTTTAATAAAGCTTCATCGAAAAATGTTCCATTATAAATCCATTATAAGTCCACGCTGTTTGTTTATACTTAGCATGACTGACACTTGGCGACTTCATTCGAGACTATTTTCAACACTTTAGCACCACTTCATTACTTCAACCACGCTCTGCTGGCACATTCAGGGCATTCATTTCCCATAGATATGTGTATGTGTGTGTGTGTGTGTGTGTGTGTGTGTGTGTGTGTGTGTGTTTGCCCACAGCCCTACACGCCCCAGTGCCAGTGTGTCTGAGCCATGTGCCACCATCAGGACAGATCAGCACATCCGGGAAAGTTATCTGAGATGCCAGGAATTGTCCTTGATTTCTTCCCAAAGCCAAATTGGACTTGTTGTATATACCCGACCCGTCTCCTGTTGCTTCCCAGTGGCATAGGAACAATGTGTTACTGTATTTACTTCTATGCTGGTAATAGTAACTGTTTCATATCAGTGATAAAAGGATTTTCCATTGCCTAAGTAGAAATAATACTATCGTACAAATACAACTGTAAATACACATTAAGGCATGTAGAAACAAAACAAGAGACAGGATTTGGTGAGCAGTTCCCAGGCGTGAGTGTGTGTAGAATGTAGACAAAGCAAACGCTTCATGAAACAGGATTCTAGCTTTGAAGAAACTTAATCATTTTTGCAAACATTATGTCATATTAAGCTGAATACCAGTCAAACCTACTGTATATTTTTCATATTACTGCTGGTTTCTGCTGATACCTCAGAGAATGACGGCACACAGCAATACGGTCAGTGTTTTTATTAGAATAATCTTAAAAGGACCATACCGGTGATTTTGCATGTTTAAGTCCATGCTATCCGCATATATGTTATGTTACTGTCAATCTTTTTACAAAACATAGAACCACATTTGCTTTCCTGTTATTTTCCCAAATCTTAAACCAAATATTCAGGTGATACACTCACTTTAAAGGACCATACCACCATTTTGCATGTTTGAGCCTACTATATTCAATTTTCATACACAAAAGATGACTGACAATCATTTCCCAAAGGATAAAACCATATTTCAGCTTTCTAAGAGATTTTGCAAAATCTCTTAATCTTTCAAAATCAAATATTCAGACAATACATCCACCTTAAAAATTAATGTTTCACCTGCAAAATTATGAAGTCATGGTCATTACAATTTTTCGATAAACACAGGTCTTCTTTGGGACTATATTCCCCGGTGGAGACATACAATTAACCTGGGCCTTTTTTTTTTTTTTTTTTTTNTATCCCAAGAATGTTTCAAGTATCAACAAGTTGATTTTAATAGCGTACCAGAATGAACTGAAACTGGCAGTCTGGATGGTAGGAAAAATATTTTAACTCACTGTTCCACTAGTATGGTTTGGAAAATGATTGTCAGTAACCTTACAAGAATGAAGGCTCAAACATGCTAAATGCATGGTATGGTCCTTTAAAATGTTATGTTTAGCCTGCTAACACTTCTGTCCAAATGCAGAAAGGGATGGTAGAAGGTATCAGCTCAAACAATGCTCAAATCCACCATTATCAATTCCAAATAAATGAGAATAATTGAAACAAAAACTCAACACCTGCTGGAGTCTCATTAGAGCGATGAGTTGGCATCATGACTAATTTTCAAGAGCCAACCTAACACACATCATATAGAAAATTCTCGAGTTTTGGTGATCATTTCAGAGGTTGACCCAATGGGATTCTTGTTCTAAACTACCAAAAACAGATGAAAATAGCTGTATGGATTCATATAAACTGAGACAAAGTACTTATTTCTACATTTATTAAGTGAAGTAACATGAAGCACTCTGCTGTGTGAACCTGGGAAAGTGAGATTTGGGATCAGATGGAGGGAATCAGTGCAGGTCACAGGTCCCTAAGCACATTCCACAAGGCAAAAATCAGGAGCCTCAGGCTGCAATGCAAAACTTCATTTAACAGCTACACAAATCTAACACCTCCAATCATTTATCTCAGCAGAAAGGACCATGAAGAGTTTTCCATCTGCTTTTTATCATGGACAAGCATGAATGAAAGGGAATTTTTAACGCTGTTAGCATCATTATAACTGAGGAAACCTGACCTATTTAATGAGTTTCTCATAAAACTCTGATCTAGCATTTGAGCTGATTAAAACACGTTTACTGCTACACTTGATTAAACCATGTGTGTGTGGTTTTAACAAGTTGCCCGTGTCAACACACTTGCCACATTATGTTTAGTTTGTCAAGTGGAACCAAAGGTCGAAATTCTTATCCTCAGAGAAGTCACCGAAGGAAACCATAAGCAGCTATGAAACATGCATGTGAATCTGTGCCAAAAACATATCCTACCCACAGTGAAAACATCCTGAAACAAACACGCACAGTCTGCAATGAATCTTTTGTCAGGTCATGTTTTGACGCCCACTCGTGTCTGCACGTATTTGGCAGCAGCTCCTTACCTTGCTCTCTTTTTTCTTCTCCCCATGTTGGTAAACAGGCATTTGCAGAAAGTCTTCCTCACAGCAGATGAAGCTCACTGTGCATCCCATCCGAGCAGAGCCGCGCCGAAGACAAACCCATTCAAAAGCAACCAGGTCCGAGCCGCGGCGGTGGATCCCACAGGTGGAGGTCTGACTTTATTCCGCTCAAACTGACGACTAAGTTGCGCAATTCGGCTCACATCACTGTTGCCAGCTGCACATTATAGAAAATGTGTGTATTACGCAGTTTGATGGATAAGAAATCCCTCCACTGCAAGTGACCTCCCACTACAAACAGGTAGAATATACCTCTCTCTCTCTGTGTGTGTGTGTGTGTGTGAGAGAGAGAGAGAGAGAGAGAGAGAGAGAGAGAGAGAGAGAGAGTCAAACATCTTTGTCATTTTCATCTTCAAAAGACAACGTTTCAATCAATCACCAGTAATTATGCCACTTTCAGTATTCCTCGTAAATTCCCACTTCGGAAGCCGTAATTACCACATGTCACGCATTCAAGTGCTCCTGGTCGGAAATAAAGGGGGAAAAAAAAGGATCACCAGCGGGGGGAAGTTTTGTCTGGATAACAAATCATTTACGGTGCTTTAAATAAATGACTTTAAAGCTTGCTCGGGTGTGAATGGACAAGCACCTGCTTAGATGCTATGATGCTTCAGCAGCAGCAGTTTTCTATGTGAACTTGAATACAACTTGAATACAACTAAAATCAACACAAATGCATACATATAAAAAAAAAAAAATATATTAAAAAATAAAAAAGTATAAAAATAATAAATAAAAATAAAACAAAGATCACCAACTTACTACAAACAAATAAAAACAGTCCTGTCTCAAAGATGAAAACCCGGGAGTTAAACCCGAGTTCAGAATTTTGATTGCATTAGGGATGAAAGATTTCTTAGAGATACTCGTTGGTTACTAAAGGCACTCTGTAACGCCTGCCAGATTTTGAAAACTTGAAATTGGGTGAATGGAGGATGAATATCGATTAGGATGTCTTCATTCTGCCGAAAAACAGGTTTGGTCTTTGGTTTCCCAATGATTTTGATGGCCATATTGACAAATACATAAAACAATCCACAGTTTTGAGAAATCCATTATGACACATTAGTAGTCACTTCCAATGAATAAGATTCCTCTTAAAGCGACGGGTAGCACCTTAAAAACAGTTATGAAAGCTAAAAGACACGGACACAGGCAAAACAGGAGAGACTTTAAAGCCCTACTGGACGGTGTCAGCACACATTCACATAAAGGTATTTTTACAGTGCGTGGGACAAATAATCTAAATTGATTACACTAGGAAATTATTCCATTTGGGGTTTGTGCACATGTGCAGGCTGACATAAACTCATGCACTTCCAGACCATTTGAACCATGCACAAATGAAAACACAAATATAAGCTTTATCTTGACCAATGAGCTTGGTCATCACGTCTCCAAATGAACCTCTTGTGTCTCCTTCTTTCTCTCAAACACACACATACATGCTTTCAAATGGTATTTCAACACTTCACAAGACTACAGAGATCTGACCCGAGTTCTTCAATGACCTCCATTCACAGCTGCTTCAGGGCTTGTGCAAAGCTCCCAGTGGGAGTCTGAATAACACTGGTGAAATTCAAGCATTTTGTTCTTTTAATGCTATCATGCTGCCCCCTGCTGGCTAAAATGTGAAATAGCAGTCAGCAGAAATTTTTGTTTCTCGTTTGTTTCTCTTTTACCTCACTATTACATTTAAAACACTTTCTAAATATTGCTTTAGAATACTGTCACAAGTCTATTTGATGATGATGATGATTTTTTTTTTTTTTTTTTTTTTTTTTTACTACAACTCAGTCTGAAATACTACTGGCTTTTTTGGTGTGACTGTTTGGCTTATATTTTTATAATCATTCATTCACAACTATCATATACAAACCAAAATAAGGAAGCAACACATTAAATATTTTGTCAACATACATTTTAAGTTTAATGTACTTACAATATGAAGGTGGAGATTCATAAATGACTCTCAAATTTGCCAAAAACAATGTTAGCCAAAAACAATGTTAAGAGAGGGAAAATCTCTAGTAATAATAAAAGTAAGAACATTTACTCAAGCGTAGCGTATGTGAACCAGTGATTTTTCTTTGCTGTGTTAAAGTGCTTTTTGCCTGTCAACAGATGTTACATTACACATAATCACATAACCTATTACTGATATACAGTTTATGTAGTATATAGTTTAGTGGATATTGTAAAGTGGTTGGTTCCGAAATTATTCAGAAATTGAACAGAAAAAGTCATGAAAGAATTATACTTTCACAGACTGAATCTCTTCTATGTCTTAAATCACCCCAAAATAAAATATTCAATCATTATTCCACCACCACCATAAATAAAAACCCTAATTAAGTTTAATAGGCCACAAAGCACAATGCAAATTAACCCATTTACTTCCAGCTAAGCCTTCTCCCAGAGAGACGATGGCTATTTCAACCTGATTTTTTGTTTGTTAGGCTGTAGAAAGGCACTATTTTAAACTCCAAAAAGGACATCCCAGGAGTTAAGATTTACACGGGGATGAAGAGACACCTGATTTTCATTTTGAGCTGAACTACTGCTTGAGCTGAACATTGCAATCCTGCTGCTGTCACACATTTGTAAAAACATATGTATAAAATAGCTTTTTCGTTTACATTCATCATTTGTATTGACACCAACCTTACAAAAGCAAATCAGGATGAAGTTTTACATCCTGTCCACGAAGTGCAAGTTTACCTGTCGGTCTGGTACCAGAACAGTTCGGTTGAGGGATTTCACCTCTCCCATTGTGACGTCTGGCTTGATTTCAAACAGTCTGATTATCTGGAAGGAAAAGAGAAGTTACTGTATTTAATGTGTAGTCAGTAAATGATACAAAGAGTTTTAACACTTGTCACTCACTCGAAACAGAGCCAAGTACATCTCAAGCTCAGCAATCCGACGACCGACACACGCTCTGACCCCAAAGCCAAATGGGATGGAACCAAAGGGGTGTGGCTTTTTCTGAGCACCACGGAGCCATCTCTCCGGCTTAAATGTGAACGGTTCTGGGAATGCTTCCTCGTCATGACTGATGGCGTAGTGATTAAATGTGAAATTGGTCTGGAGAGACAGTAACCAAGAGCTAAAACATGGAATCTAAGTTATGATACAAACACAAAACAAATAATGCTTAAGAAATAGATGCACCTTCTTTGGAAAATGATATCCACCAATAACAACATCCCTCTCTGCAATGATTCTTGCATTCACAGGAACCACGGGGTACATCCTGTAAAAACATTTAATAAGAAGGCAATTAGTTTTTGTTTAGTTGCTCATTCAGGAGACATAACAAACACAAAGACATTCCTAGTATGAAGGCATTTTCAACATGGGTGGAATTGATCCTAAGCACCAGCTACTGCACATTGTCTCACCTCAGTGCTTCCTTGATGACGGCCCTTAGATATGGCATGCGAGTCACTTCCTCAGCAGAGGGGATCCTGTCTACTGGCACCATTGTAGTGATTTCTTTATAAAGTGTGTCCTGTAGTTGAGGGTTCTTGGACAGCAGGTACATAGCCCACGTCAGGGTGTTGGAGGTCTTGACAAAACAAGACGGCAGTGAGAAGGCAGAAGTGTGGCAGACAGAAGATTACATGTATACATAGTATGTAAAGTGTATGCTATGCAGTTAAAAAAAAAAATATATATATATATATATACACACAGATTTGGCTATGTGCCCAGCTCATATTTTGATTTTTCATGGGATAATTAAACTTGTCTAATGAATTTTATAAACTAGGGATTTCATCCTTTATTATATTTTTTCTGGTATACTTTCACCTTAGACTAAAGCAGTGTTCCCCAACTAGTTTTTCCCAAGGGCCAAATTATGTCAAGCATGCAAAGCCAAGGGCCACTAGACCCCCAATCCCTGATCACCATAATTCCNCAACACAATGTTTTCCTCTCATTTGGTAATAATAAACAATTTTCTAATTTTTTATTTATTTTTAAACGTAACCTTTTACAACCGGAGCAGCCCGGCACCGGGCCCAGCACTTCCGTTGTAGCATGGCTTACATAGGCATGCGTTCCCCATGCATAATATGTGCATAATATTGCACTGACAGTCCAGAGACCGTGTGCTTGTCCCTATGTAGCGATCACAATGTTTTATAATCGCCATTTCTCAATAAAATTGAGATATATGAATATTTTCGGAAAGCTTAGATCCTCCCGAACAAAATGAGCCCAAGCATGACATTTTATGACCACGCAATCCCGAGATAAATGTGACTAAAATACAAGATTTTTTTTTTTTTTTTTTNTTTTTTTTTTTTTTTTTGAGAAGTCATCTGAGGCATAGATCCTGATAGATAGGGCCGCCAGTTGGGGATCCCTGGTGTAAAGAGAGAGATGAACACACAATGAAAGGTGCTTGGCTAAATCTGGACCTAAACACTGCGATCGTTACACCAAAGTCGCCTGAGCCACCACAGCACCTCAGATACCATGACACCTTTCAGCTGGCTGTCCCAGGCTCAAACCCAGAGTCAGTAAGGGTCTGCCTGCTCAAAGTGAGCAACTCACTGCATCCCTACCAGCTCAGCATGTCCCAAAGTGAAGTCTGAGGGCCATAAGGGGTCCTTTAAAGTACACCACAATAAAAGTAATAGTTTTCTGTAATTTTTTTGATCTAACACGTACCACAATAAGATGCTGTCAATCCAAAAGTCTTTCTGAGTTAATTTAATTTCAGACAGTCATTAAATCTAGCAGTTTAGTGTATGTGAATCTCTCTTGGCATAAAAAGTTCATCTTTTTTTTCTACAGGGATAAGTCGGGTATCACATTTACCGTGTCTACTCCGGCTAATAAGAGCTCCGCGATGCTGCCGTACACCTCTTTAATGCTCATCTGAGTGTTTGAGAGGAGGTATGTGAGGTATGCACCCTTCACTTCCTGGTTCTTCTCCACATGCTGCTCAATGTCCTCCATCTTCTTGTTAATCAATTCTCTAGCTAGAATAAGTAGGAAAATTGAAGTGGTTGACTTTAGTATTCACTATGTAAATAAAGTAACACATAGCCTTATAAAACTACAAATATAACAATTTCTGATGTTTTTTAAGGATAGTTAATAACTCTGATAGACCAGATTATACATTTTATATTACAGTCCATTGCAAATGTAATATTAAAACATTGGGAACAGAATTCATAAAACACAGTGCCAGATTTAACATGTCAATAAGGGCGAATAGCATCATGCAACCACATTTATTCATAAATGCCCGTTACCATCCTCTTTCAGCGTTTATCTTGAAAGAAAGGTATTTCCTTATTTACATGTTGGGGAAGTTATTCATAAAACACCATCGTCACGCAAAAATTAAGACCTGTATCAGTCTGGTGGTGAATTTTAGCGATAAGAAACCTGGTGACGTTTTAAACTGTATTTGCCTCATGTGTGTTACTGATCAATAAATTTGATAGATAAGCTGATCAGTTAGTGTATTTAAATGGAGAGGTTTGATCTGATCTCACACACATTCTCATGACACTAATATACTACTGGAGCAGTAAATTTTAGAATTGTTTTTCCTACCTTCCTCTAGTGGTTTCGGTTCATTCCTGTACGCTATTAAAATCAATTTGTAGGGATTTAAAACGTGCTTGAGATATGTAATCCGTCGCAGTGAACAAAATGTTGTTCTGATTTTTTTTGTCAAAGCTACTTAATTTAACCGATCCAAGATGGAGTTCCACAGAAGAAAATATGTCTCCGCCAGGAAATATAGTCCCAGGAGAAGACTGTATTTGGACGAATGCTTACTGCTCCAGTAGTATGTTTTGGAAAATGGTTGTCAGTAACGTAACTTGTATGCGGGTAGTATTTATTGGGCTTAAACATGCAAAATCTCTGGTATGGTCCTTTAAATCATCACAGCACTTATTTAGCATTACACTGTGTAGTTACCATGATGTTTTTTATGAAGTATCATTACTTAGAGTCAGAGTCATAACTAGTGGTACTTGCACTCATGGTATTAGTGGTTATAAACAGAATAAAGGGAGACAAAACTGTCTCATGTCTCTCAGCTGCATTTCTTCCCTTAATCATAATGTGTTCATCTCACCAAAGCTGAAGATGCCATCCCAGCCAGCGATGTAGCGCTCCCATTGGGGCAGGTGCTTGCGGCTCCACTTGGGCATCACCATCACAGCTGTGCTGTTGGAGAACATCTGAGCTATGGAATCGATGAAGTCTTGTGTGCCTGAAGGGATTTCCTTTTCCAGACAGCCAATCTTTGTCTCAAACAGTATGGAGGCAATGCCTGAGTGACAGAGGGTAAAATAAAGCTTCACCTATATGCCTTGGCAACATTATAATATTCAGAAAGTGTGAAAGGCATCAAAAAAGCAGCCAAATATATGTTACTTACATTATGACAATCCCAGTTGAACACATAATTGTTTGAAAATATGTCTTACATTTTCATTTTTAAGTTATAATGCATATCTTCACAAAAGTATGACATTTAAGACTTTGGAATGACACACTGAAACCATTTAAAGTTGTTTCACAGTAGAGCAGATACCGTACAGCACAAAACATCGTGACTAAAACAGGAAGTCTCTCTCTCTCTCTCTCTCTCTCTCTCAGCTGAACAAGCACTGCATTGTCATACNCTAAAACAGGAAGTCTCTCTCTCTCTCTCTCTCTCTCTCTCTCAGCTGAACAAGCACTGCATTGTCATACGTTCACCACATGTATTCTGAATAAAGAGCTTTTCATGAAACTTAACATATGCCTTTATGCCTCGTGCACATAATTGTGTACAATACATTTTTTTCAGCACTCAGTCTCCCTGTCACTCTGAGATTTCCGACACACCTTCCAAGGAGAATCGATACAGCTCATTGGACAGGTTGGTCACCAAATCTCCTGTGGGGCTGCTTTCCCGCAGATAGCAGATCCTCTTGGTGAAAGCTGTAACCACCTCATTGAATACAATTCCGTACTGCATAGAGTCTTTGGGATGCAGCATGCGCTTGTTCAGCATCACCCTCAGTTTGTACCACCTTTCCCCCTCCCTGGAAGCAAACAGAAATACTGTAGATTCAGAGTGACAAAAATACATATTTGTACTTCAATAGGCCATGATCAGGACATTTAAGGAGGTGGAAACTGATATGTCAACCATCCAGTCTCAGACTTTTAGCTACCATATTATCATCTTTATTGGAAACTATCCATGCCACTCACATGACAGGACTTTGTCCCAGAAAGTCACAGACTATAAAAGTTTAAATATTGATAGGATGGTTATGCGGCACCAGTCTTACTCTGTAAAAGGCCCATAACCAAGATCTCTCATATCACGAAACTCCGTCCACAGGGACATGTCTCCTCGGCAGGGGAACTTGTCATCATTTCTCAGGACCTCCTCCAGCAGCTTTGGAGTGTTCAGTGACACCGACTTCAGTCCTCCTCGGTATATGGGCCCGTATAGCTTCTTCTCATAGAGCTGAGAAAGAATTTCAAGAAGCATGAATAAACAGGAAAAACCTGCAGGCAAGTCTCAGAGTCCATCCAGTAACTTTGAATAATTTATATCATCACAGCCAATGGAAATTAAGGCTCAAATGATAATTTAAAAAAATAGCAGATGGTTGTGGCATAAAGCTGTATCACTATTCTAGACTTGCTAAAGATTGAATGCTCAAACTTGCATTGCTGATTATGTCAGAACCTAACAACTTACATTAAAAATTCATTCTCACTATTTCACTATGCCATTAATCGTGATAAAATAACTTCAGGCCCACACAAAGCAGATTTTGCTGAGAGGGTAAACAATCCTCTCCTGTTTAATTTAAGAGTCAGCTGAGACTAGCTGTTGTTATCTGGTCGTTGCTATGGGAGAAAAGGTAATTCAACCAGTGTCACATTTTCTTCTCCATTATGCACAATCACTGAGGGGCCGGCACGGTTAATCAGGACAGGGTTGTCCAGATCAAAGGTGCAATGAATTATCAAATTTCTGTTTTAACTCAGCAAGCACATTACAGTGCCCTCTACAAATACTGGCAACTTTGGTAAATAAAAGCAAAATTCAGCTGTGAAAAAAAAGGCTTTATGTTTACCTTCTTGATCTTTCATTCAAAATATTAACAAAAATATAACCTTTAATTAAAGTAAGATAATTGAAAAGAAAAATAAATTCTTAGAAACAAATATTTTTCTCAAATGGCCTGGAATAGAACATATGTCTATACTGACCCCACACACATTTAGGAGGATAGTACAAGTGGCCAAAGAATCTCCAAAGGTCACAGCTGGAGAATTGCAGATGTTAGTTGGGTTTTGGGGTCAAAAAGTCTCCGAAACTATGATCAGAAATCACCAAGCTGATTGAGAAGAATATTTGTTATATGGTAAGCATTTTTTTTTCCTTTCAATTATTTTAATTTAATTCAAGATTACATTTTTGATAATATATTGAATGAAAGATAAAGAGGATAAGGGCTATTTTTTTACTAATATCAACCAATACCAATATTTGTGGAGGGTGGAGGGTACAAGTGATATCATGATATCAGGGATTTCTGAGGTGCATTAAGAAACAAATGAAGAACATGTTAGTTTTTAAATGCAAAGTGATTAACTCAGTGACATTCAGAGACCTTGCAGAGCAGCCTGGTGTACCTGTAGCTCATGCAGACGGTTGAAGTAACCCTGAAACACCATTCTGTACATCATCTCCAAGAAGCTGACTTTTGGGAGGTCCTCCGCAGTTCGAGGCTTGCCCTGGGGTGTGCCGAGGGCCATAGAGGCCGAGGAGGTGCTTCCTGCCCATCTGGAGCAGACCCAGGCCACAGCAGCCGGACATTGCAGCAACCAGCAGCCATTTCTTTGCATTGCATTCCGAGTCAGCCATGCAGCCATGAGAAAGAAAGGAGGAGAAAACACAAGGCTCCTGTTACTTCCCAGAAAACAAAAAACTGCTAAGCTGGGAGGGGCAACTTCGTACAGTTTAACCCTTCCAGCACAGCTAAGGGCCAGTCAGGACCTGGCTGAACGCTGCTGCTGTCACTGCAGTGACTGTAACCGATTAAACTCTGACACATTTTCACCATATTCTTTGATATTCTCATATATTCGTTCTAGCTCGTTGATTTGAACTTCATGTCACATTCTCAGTGTGTAAATAAAGTGTAAATGAAGCAAAATAAAAAGTATATTTTCCCAACAGCATTCCTTAGTAAAACTTAATGTATCGATAATTAAATTGGGGTTCAAATAAAGAATGCTGTCTTGTTTAAAGATCACTGAATAATTACAAATATACAGTATTTAACCAGTAAATCTGACTAAGAACATTGTAGATTAGATTAGATTAAATTAGATTAGATTACATTACATTAGACACTTTATTAATCCCCACAAAGGGAAATTGAGATAGTCACCCATGCAAACACATAACAGAAAAACATACACAACCTGAGGAGAAACATAGCAATTAAATAGTTAAAAAACAAATGAATGAACGAATATCTGCAGTCATGAAGAAGTTGCAGGAGTTCGAAAGCTTGCATGCGTGTTTTCATTGCAGTGCAGCTGCTGGCTGTTAAGAAGGTCTGCTAGAGCACCTATAAAGTTTAGTGCCTTGCTCAAGGGCACTTGCTGATAGTTGCCGAGGGAGGGAGATGGTTCCTTTCACATGAAACAAAGCACAATTTCTGTTTTTTACACAAGTGCATTTATTTGGCATCAACATACATTTTGCTTCATGAATAAATGGGAAATGTGAAAACTAGTTTTACTTGTGTTGCTACCTCAAATGTCCGTCGTTCACTCTTCCAATCTCATTCTTTCATTTTGTCCACATTGTCTATAGCCCCTGCAGGGTCTGTTTTGTGTAGTAATAAGTGTCCTTGCACCTGGGCAGCGCTGATCTCAGACTGGGCCGCCAAAGCCCGCTCTGCAAACCGCTCCCCCTCTGAGGCCAGCTCGTCTGGGTAGAACCGGTGAAACATCTGGATGAGCTGCCAGCGGGTGNTCCCCCTCTGAGGCCAGCTCGTCTGGGTAGAACCGGTGAAACATCTGGATGAGCTGCCAGCGGGTGCAGTGGCCAATGTACTGCTTGAGATCCACGCGGCCGGGCCTGATCAATGCTGCGTCGAGCCTGTGTACAGAAATGCATTAAAGGAAATGCAACAGCAGCCCATCTTACAAACAAACAAGTCAAAAAATGAGAGTAAATCATATTGAGGAGTGTTTTGAAAAAAAGCCGTGGCACATGACTGTATAACCAATGTCCTGCAGAGTGGGCTGTGTGTGGACATTGATGGCAGGCTCCTGTACAAGGTTCCTATTATAAAGAGGTTTACAACTATCAAAAATAAAGATATCACTTAATTATTAAGCTTTAACTGACCAAATGAGTTTAGTGAATTTTTGTGTTGTTTTTTTGAGTGTCTTTGAGACATTTTGATGTGATTTTTTTTTTTTTTTTTTTTTAATAACGCTAACCACTTATAGATAAGCAACACTAAATAAAATCCCAGACTACACTAGCTTGATAGATGAGAATGAAAGTAATTTTTACCTGTCGATGAAGTTGGTGGTCATAAAGACAATTCTGGCCTCAGATGAAGCTACTCCATCTAGTGAATTAAGCAGGCCACTGAAGGTCAGCCTTCCCATTCCCTGAAAGGCCAGAGGGTCTGAGAGACAGAAACACTAAGTTAACTGACTTGATGTTGACCCTGAAATCAGAGCAAATAAAAACTTAAACTTTAGTTAAATGTTAACGCAATTGAAAATATAACACATTTGGCAAAATACAACACATTTTAAACCAGAGGTTTTTTTCTCTGCTCCTTACTCTCTGTGGGAAGTAGGTCTCGGCTGACGAAGGCAGCATCTACGTCTTCAAGCAGTATGATGCTTTGCTGCGGTGCCACGCTCAGCAGGTGGTTCAAACGATCATCAGAAAGGGTTCGGTCACTAAGACTCATCAGACAGATGCTGTAGCCCAGCTCGCCTGCCAGAGCCGTGCTGAAATACAAAGAGCCACAAGCATTTGATTTGATTTACAGACTTCTATCACACAGCTCTGACGGACTTTCAGGATTCTAAACATGAAGGTTAAGCATTCCAAAATAAAAGCAGACTCACATGAAGCTGCTCTTTCCACAGCCTGGGGGTCCGTAGAGCAGATATCCTCTTCTGTAAGGGATTCCTGCATGAACACAGAACAGAAGCACAACCACTGTCAACAGACTTCACACCTTAATAAACTCCAAATGATTTAAAACAGAATTCTAAATTTCTTTAATGGCAATTTAAAGGACCACTTTCATGATTTTTGTCACGTATACATTGAATGAATGAGGTTAAGCTCTTGGCTTACACAAAAACACTACCTCTGTCTGTGTACCACTTGGGGTTTCCAATAAACTCCTTCACATCATCGACAATCCTTTCAGCCACGCCTGCCTCCAGGACCACAGAGCTGAGGGGTCTACGTCGCCGTGGAAAGCCAAAGGGCCTCCACTCAGAACCCATGGCTGTGTACATCACTGTCCGCCCATCCTGCTGCTTCAGGGCCAATTCTCTTGCTACAAAACATGATGGACAAATCAATTATTTGTGAAAAATTTACTCATCAGTCATATAAACTTATAGATAGATAGATAGATAGATAGATAGATAGATAGATAGATAGATAGATAGATAGATAACTTTATTGTCATTCAAGGACACATGTAAAAAACAGTGCACTAGAACGAATGTCGTTGCATTGACTCTCAAAATAGCAGTTAAAAAATACAATTTGTCAAACATAAAAAGTGCTTGTGTGCATACAGTTAACAAATCTACAATAATATATGTAAAATTTTAAAATCAATAAATAGTTCTAGCAGCGGTTGTTGTGCATTTCATTGTCTATATCTACCTTCTTGTAAGATATTGAAGAATATCTGTCTGTCTCTGCCTAAAGCAGTGAAGGTGACAGACTCCCACGGTGTTCCTGTGTGCAGATCCACCATCTGCTTTTCTCTGGTCCTTTCCACCCTGATCCACTTCCTCCTGTACCTGGAAACCACACAAGACAACAGTCTCACAGGTTGTATTACTGACAGAGTAAAAGTTTTTGGTAAAGCAAATTTAAATATTTAAGTACAGTATGAATAAATATCATACTGTATTACATATCATTAATCATGCACTTTAATAACTATAGAAAGAGAACTCCTCTGACCAGATGATATGGTTCCCAGGACTTGGGTGGAAGTCAAACTGTGTATGAACTCGTCCACTTTCATGTGCAAGGTAGGAAGTCTCCACGCTCAGGTGCTGAGTGTGCCTGGCATGCTTGGTGATCCAGCTCAGCAGCCAGTGGTAGCTCTTATCTCTGCTAGGAACCTCCAGAGTGATCATATAGTGCCTGCGGAAGAAGACCATCCCCACCTGAGCTCCTTTCCTGGCCACTGCCAACGCTGTCCCGACCCCCACGAGTCCAAACCCAGCCCCAAAATAAGGGTTGTCCTTCAGGCTGTCTAGAAAGTCTGACAGGGGCATGGTGCTGAAGTCAGAACTCCAGAGCAATCAGATACTGGTAGTTTCAATAACACTTTTCATAACCCATGTGGAGATTTATGCGATAGTCTACTCAGTTTGCAGATTGGTTTGTCTTTCTGTCCTTCTGCTTCATCAGATTAGATGGAGACTTTCTATTTAGCAGGAAACCTGCAATCCAATGACAACATTAGACACTATTTAATGTTGAATCCATTAACGTAAAAGGCTCCATATCTTACTGATATCCTCTTTCAGTCGTTATTCAAAACTCCAATTTTATCCAGGCTTTTATCATTTTAGACGCCGTCATTTTCTCTGAAATGAACTAACGGTAGATATCACCGCCTGAAATCATCGGGCATGTCACCGACCTCTGCTTCACTTCCTGTGTTCGATAAAAATCATTCCGACTGTTCCCTTTCGGCTGTATCAACGTTCCTACCAGTGTTATTACCACAGATGTATACTTTTCCTCGCAGGATTAATTTATCAAGCTAAAATAACAGCAAGCTTGGTGGGTAATATACTTTGTTGGACTAATTTAGTGCAGCACCGCAGAACCAATTATTCAATTCCGATTTAAACAGTTTTTGCGACCAAAACTAAGGTTAGCTAACAGCGTCGTTGTTAGCTAGCTAACTAATTCGTGTTAAATTACATTGTTATAAAAAGTAAGAGAAAGGATAGCTTCTATTAGTTCTTGGTATTTAATAAATCATTGAAAGTGATAAACAATAAGAATAGATTGTAATCGCTGTATACATCATTCATACTGTTAAACTGACAATTGATCTATTGTTTTTGGGATTGAAAGGATGGTTGACGGCTGGGCAGTAGGTTAGCAGTAGTAGTAAATGGCACTAAGCAGTAATAAATGTGTTGTATGGATAGATAGATATATGTGGATGGATAGATATATGTGCGTATGTGTATCAACTTTTTTGAATGTATTTCATTGGGTCCAAAACATGATAATGATGGATTTTCCCACAACAACTTAGAATAATACTTGTGTAATTATTATATGTGTCTGTGTGTATTCAGAATTATTAAGTGTCCGGACAACAGAAAAGCATACAAAAATTTGTAAATGTTAGTCAAGCCCTTCTTAAACCTGTTTCTTTTTCAAACACAATACAGTCAGATCTCAGTTAAGTGAAAAATGTGGACAGGGTTTCTAAGACACTAGTGCATTTGTCTGTCTCTCGTGTTCAAACAAAGAGTTGGCGAAGGAAAGTTTGGGAACTTCAACTGTTCTCGATGCAGTGAGATCTTTTCCAAACTGGTAGCTCTGAAGCAAGACTTCAGAGTGATTCACATTGCAGAGCATAAACCCCTAAGGCTCATTGTCCTGCATTGAACAAGACTGCCAGACAGTTCAGCAGCACAAATCATGAAGAATATTAAGCTCACTCGACATCTACACATGGTCTTAATCTCATTCCTTGCACCTTCCAGCCCTGTAGTTCATTCCTCACACAGTGAGATGGACAGCCAAGATCCATATGCCTTTTTCCTGCTTTCATTGTCAGTTTGTCACTCATAACACTAAAAAAACTAAGGGATCACCTCTTGGAGCACAACCGTCCTTTGACTTTCACTCTAGGTAAAGTTACCAAGCATTGGAGAAACAAATCAGAGGTCACACTTTGAAAAAGTAACATTTAGTGTGACAATAAAAGGCAACAACACACAACATACACTTACTCCACAGCTCTGCTAACCTATCACTAATAGAGGATTTTACATTTAATTTGTGGCACATTTGTTCTTAGGGAATGAGATGGTTCCTGCAGCAGTGTTCACCGATGGAAGCGACCAGCCTTTGGCTTCTGATAGGCCAAAAAGAAAACAGAAATCCAATCCAGCTCATATGTTACTGCCAGAAGATGAGAATGAAGAGCAGCCAGAGAGGCAACAGCACACAAAAAGAAGAAAGTGTGGCAAATCATCAGTGGTGGATGCAGACTCACTGACCTCCAAAGGTACACCCAGCTGCTTAGTAGATCAAAGTGCAGTTGTCAAGTTTATATTTCTATATTGTGAATTGATGAAGCCTAGAAATAACAAAAAAAATTTTTTTTTCATTTAATGATTCAATAAACAGCAAAAGACAGAGATTATTCCAGATATCCCAATTTCATTGTGGGTGATAATAAGACCAAACTAAAATGGATACCATAAATATTAAAAGTATCAAAAGCAACAAGTAGAAAACAGTGTAGTCTTTGCTTAAATATTTTAAAATATGCCAAGGTAATATATTGGCAATTTTCACAGATGTCTTAATTTTTGTTTAAAATTCATTTCATATACTCTTGTCCAGCAGACTACCTTGCAGAGGGTGCAGAGAACATCTATCGTACCCATGCATGTCCCAAGTGTCGACGCTGTTTCAAGATGCGCTCCCACCTGCAGGAACACCTCCATTTGCATTTTCCTGACCCCAGTCTCCAGTGTCCTACCTGCAAGCACTACTTCACAAGTAAAAGCAAGCTACGCATGCATAAACTCCGTGAGGCAGGGGAAAAAATCCATCGTTGCCGTTTCTGTGATTATTCAGCTGTGGAGCAAAACGCAATCCGCCGCCACCTTGTCAGCATGCATGCTGATGAAGCAGAAGATGGAATAAACTGTCACAGTTATCCTTGCCCAACTTGTGGTCAAAGCTTTCGCCAAAGCAGATCCCTGAAGGCCCACATGAAGATACACCACATCCTGCTGGACCACAAGCCAGTGTCCTGTTTCAAAGAGGGCTGCTCTTTCCAAAGTTCTTCACGCAAGGAGCTACTTAGACACATTGCTGAAGTGCATGGAGTCAAGACGGTAGAATGTCGTCATCACGCATGTGGAGCCATTTTCCAAAGTGAGGAGGACATGGAGGCTCATCATCGTACACACCTCGCCTACCACTGCTCACAGTGTGATTTCTCTTGCTCAAATAAGACTGTCTTCCTCCAGCATCAGAGGCATGGTCACCCGGGGAATGACAAGCTTTGCTGTAACTTTTGCTCTTTTGTCACATTTAATCCTGTGGAGTTTGAGCAGCACATTGGTCATTTGCATGCAAATGAAAAGATTCATCGCTGTTCTGAGTGCAGCTATGTTACCTCACATAAGCGTGGCTTGAAGCGGCACATGCTGAAGCACAGTGGTAAGGATGGAATTTTTTTTCTTATGTTTTATTGGCGCTTTTAATCAAATTCACACCTTACAATATCATGAGTGTAAGTAGTTTTCATCATTTGTCCACATTTCTTTTTTTTTATTTAAAAGGTGAGAAGCCCCATAAGTGCAGCCTCTGTGACTTCAGGTGCCGAGATGTGTCTTACCTCTCCAAACATATGGTCACTCACTCAAGTGACAAGAATTTTATGTGCTCTGAATGTGGATACATCACCAAATGGAAGCATTATCTGAACGTGCATATGCGGAAACATGCTGGAGACCTCAGGTAGATTTTTCTCATATAGTCTTCAAATTAAGTTTTTTATCTTTGGTTGTATAAAGATTTAGACAGTATACTACAAGATGTATGTATGATTGTATGTACAGTGGCTGTAGCTACACTGTCAGGTTGTTACATGCGACATATGTAGTTTAGTATTTGCAGAACAGGTTAATCTAGTCTTCAGTAAAGTTTAGTTTTCGTAGCGTAGTGCCAGAACGTTGTCTGCGTTGTCAATGTAGTATGACCTTCCTGGTTGTTAAATGTCTATATTGCTTGAAGCAGTGTGACTCTGGCCCTTGTTGTTGCCTGGCAGTTCTTTGAGATGATATGTAGGCCCCCAGAAGAGGTCAGCCAAATGAAAGGGGCTACCAGTTATTCCACACCTGGTACACTATAAAAGAAGCTAGGGAAGACCAGGAGCCAGTCTTAACACTTCTATTAATGGAAGCTAAAATCACTTTGATACTTGTTACTTGCTTAGTGAGCATCTGGATTTACTACTATTCTTTTGAATGTCATTTAGACTGAAAAACCCACAAAAAGATACAAGAATTGTATTGTTAATTGTTCTTTTTATGCTTTGGTCTTTATTTGACCTTCACCTCTGTGTCAGAATTTAGATTGGGAGAGGTATTTTGTATTCAATTTTTTGTTATGACCAAATTTCCTGTCTCCTTCCCTAGGTATCAGTGTGATCAGTGCCCCTACCGCTGTTACCGCATGGACCAGCTAAAAAGCCACAAACTACGACATCAGACCAAATCACTCATGTGCGAGATCTGTGCTTATGCTTGCAAGCGCAAATGTGAGCTTCGCAATCATATGTTGACCAAACATTCTGGAGAGGGGAAACAACCATCTGTCTATCAATGCATATACTGCACATATACTACCTGCTACCGTCAAGCCCTTCAAAACCATGAGAACTGCAAGCATACCAAGCTGAAGGAGTTTTGTTGTGCCCTCTGCTCCTATTCCTCTTTCAGCAGTGTCAGCCTCTTCCTGCACAAGAAGAAAGCTCATGGGTATGTGCCTGGGGACAAAGCATGGCTAGCGAACTATGCTGCAAAGGAGAAAGAGAAGAACTCAACTGAATTTGTGCAGAATTTCTACAAGAAGCCCTCAGCCGCTAATGAGCAGTCTGAACAATGCCTCGAACAGGTTTCGCCAACTCCTGTTACTGAATCTCAGAGAGACCAATCCAGTCTTCCGGGCTCAGCAGATGACAATGCCAACAAGGAATCTGGTTCACAAACATCGGACTCAGCAGATGTTTATGATCTTGTTTCTCAAGAGGTTGTTGATGGAAGTATTTTAGATAGCACTCCATCTCTGAGCAGTACTGAGGAATACTGCACTCTTGTTTTAACTACCCTATCAGCTACTGACTACCAAATCGCCTCTTTGCCAAATGAGGATGAAAATAGTGCAGATCTAATTCCCAGGACACCAACTTGTAAAGAGGCTGACACACCACCAGAAAAGGCAGTGTTCTCGACATCTGTAAATTCAGAAGAGGATGGTGTATCTTTGGCAGATGAAGAATGTGAACAGAGTGACTTAGATGACAACCATGAGCCTCTAAACAGTACAAGTAAACCAGCTGAGCCTGAGTCTGTGAAGGGTCAGACTCAGACATCTGAAATGGGGAATGGAGGTCAAATAACCAGTTCCGCTTTTCCATCTGACCAAAATCAGCTAAGATCAGCTAAGATCGATTTGATGAAGCATGACAAGGACCAAGCAGAGGCTATGGTTTTGGAAGGACGTGTGCATATGCTTGTGGTGCCAACTAAAGATGTTTATCGCTGTGACAAATGCTCCTATGTAACCTGTAAGGACACTGCTTTGAAGTCCCACTGCCAGTCTTTGTGCCATGTTAGGCTAAAGGGACACAAATGCCAGGACTGTGGTGCACAGTTTAAACAGAGGAGAGGCCTTGATAGGCACCTTGCCAAGTGCCCAGCACTTCTACTAAAAACAAGGACATCTGTAGGACTGTCAACTGAATGTCTGGCTACAGAGGAGAATTCTATTCACGGTCAAGATCAGGCCAAAAAAATAGCTGAAACCACAAATGTCAATCAAACAGAGTTGTTACTTTTACATGACAAGATTACCAGAGATTCAGAAGAACAGGACGTATGTATATCACATTCAAAAAATTCCAAGGTCTTCGCTGATAAAGCTCCTAACATGAATGAATCAAGACATCAAAGCAAAATTCAAACAAATCAGCATTCAAAAGTTAGGCATGCAAAATATACATATTCTGATAATAAACATAGATCTGTTTTATTACAGCAAAAGTCCTTTTATACTAGAAAATATAGGAAATTTAAATGCAAGCATTGCAATTATTCATCAGTAAAGCTTGCAGCAGTTAATTGCCATGTCTCAACCTGCAGAAGAATATTAAGGAAAAAACAGAATGAACTCTTACAGATGGATGGTGGAGATGGTGACGAGCCAGTCAGAGTAGAAGAGACCTTGACTGAGGAGTACAATAGAAGTCCTGTGCAAGTTTCCAATAAAAGTCATATTTTCTCTTGTTCAAACTGTGCATTTAAGTGCAAACAGAAAAGGGCATTAGACAGCCATGAAAGTAGAGGTTGCTTGAAGCCAGATGAAATCCAATGCCACACATGTTCTTTTGTAGGAAAATCTAAGACTTCTTTGACCCATCATATTCTGCGTGTCCATAACAAAACCAAGTCTGGTGTGGTTAGACGTAAACTTTTGCATTGCAAAAACTGCACTTTCACCTGTAAGCAGGAACAACACATGGTGCGGCACGTTACGCTCAAGCACAAAGGTTCAAGACCTCACCATTGCCGTTACTGTCCTTTTAGCACTACTAGGCGCTATCGCGTGGAAGAGCATGAGTCTCTTCACACAGGTATTGGTCGTCACAGCTGCAATATGTGCAAAAAGACTTTTGGGTCTGTGGCCAAATTGCGGCAGCACAAGACACGCATCCATGAAAAACAGCCAACCCACTTCTGCTCACTCTGTGATTTCAGCGGCTACACACTTGATGATGTAAGGCGACACAATCTCAGATGCCACACAGGGGAGTTACAACATGCTTGCACTCACTGCGAGGCTCGCTTCAATTCAGACCTCGCACTAAGAAACCATTGTAAACGTGTGCACCAGCTCCAGGCCTGTTTCTCATGCCTGCACTGTGAATACACTTGCAGCAGTGAGGTCACGTTGAAGGCCCACCAACACAGCAAGCACCGTCAATTGAAGTGTGCCACCTGCCAGGAAACTTTTGACACAAAAGAAAGCCTTGAGATTCATCAGAAAAGCCACCTGGCGCATCAGTGTCAGCTGTGCCCCTTTGCTACCAAAACAAAGCAAGTATTAGCGCAACACCTTTTGACTGAACATGAAGAGGGATCACCAGAGGACAAGCCTCTGAAGTGCAGCAGTTGTCAGTTCACCTGTCGGCATCAGCTTGTGTTTGAGCAGCACCTCCGTTCACACGCAGGAAAGCGCTTGTATAAATGCACAGACTGTGACTACTCAACCCAGAACAAGCAGAAGATGACACGGCACATTCGCATACACACTGGGGAGAAGCCTTACAGCTGTGAGCAGTGCAGCTACACCTGTACGGAGCCCTCCAGGTTGAAGGTGAGCTCACAGTTGTTAGGTTGAGTTTCTTATTTTTAACAGCTTTGAAACCCACCAAAAACATCACTGGAATTCAATTCAGTGCAGACCTTAACTTATTTTGCCAATGAAAATAGTTTTCCACTGGACAAAGAATTCTTTGTGTATGGTCATATAAACAGTTGTTGTAGTTTATTGTTATTCTTGTTACAGTGTAACAGGAACAACAATAAACAAATGTTACATTTGTTCTTTGTGCTATATTTTAACAAACTGAGCTATTTCTGTCTACTGCAGCTCCACATGAGGGTCCACCAAGAGGAGAAAAAGTACCTTTGTCCAGAGTGTGGCTACAAATGCAAGTGGGCGACCCAGCTAAAATACCACATGACCAAGCACACAGGTATCAGTAAGACCTGAAGGGGAAATAGGTACTGTATAGGTACTCTGAAGATTAGAGCAGTACTTGGATACAATCTCAATGATGGTGTAGTGTTCCTCTAAAGCAAGACATTATTGTAAAAGATTATGTTTGCTCAGTCCAATGTCCATGGTATTTGTTTCTGCACATTTTTATGGTATGTTCTTTGCTATGGTCTGGTGTTTAAAAAATGCTAGCAGCTCTACACCCAATGGAAAGCATACAGAGGAGATAGCAGTAAGATTAGCCAGTGGGGATTCAGGTTAAAATTTTTATTACTGAAGTAAAATCAACTTTGTTAACTTCCTGCAGGGGAGAAGAAATATGCTTGTGATGAGTGTGACTACCGCACCAACAGAGCAGATGCCCTCCGTGTCCACCGGGACACACAGCACTGTGACATGCGCTCTTACATCTGTGAGAAATGTGGAAAGGCTTTCAAGACTCGCTTTATACTGAAGACCCACCAGCGGCAACACAGTGACGATCGGCCATACACATGTGGCTTTTGCCACAAGACCTTCCGGTGGCCAGCAGGTCTCAGATATCACTACCTCTCTCACACCAAGCAGCAACCTTTCTGCTGTCGCTACTGTTCCTACAAAGCTAAGCAGAAGTTCCAGGTGGTTAAGCACTTGCAGAGGCATCACCCAGAAATGTCAGCAGAGCAGGGCGTGGTCAGGGACTCTCAAGCACTTAGCCTGACACTGAAGGAGGCCTTGCAGGGGACATTTGATGAGACAGCAGCTGAGGTAGATGAGGAGGCACAGGAGGAAGCAGAGACAGAAAGTAGCCACTCAGGTACGGGGAATTGTTGAAAGGGTGGTGCAAAAGAGAGACGAAAACAGGACCAAACACTGAAGAGAGGTAACAACAGAGATGCGCTGATCAGTTCCAAGTATAGAAGGCTATCACTGGTGAAAGGAAGAAGTAGTTACCTAGATTTAACTTCAATAATACCAGTAACAGCCTTTGCTATTGAGGCTCCGCCTTGGAAGTGGCAATGAGTGCATTTCTCGAGTGCAGCACTTTACCAAGGCTCCATGCTTCCCCTGCACCAGCCCAGCAGAGCCCATGCGAAATAGAACTTAAAGAAGACTTGATATGGCTATATTTCAGTATTTTTATTTCAACACTTTAATTATAATGTGAAATACTTTAGCAAACCTTTAGCATATCTGAATTTACTGCTTATGTGAGATAATGTAGATTTACAGAATACAATGTATGTTGTGTGTTATATGAAAAGCAAAAACTACTTTTTTCTTGCATGTGACAAATAAATGAACCAGGTGCAAATGCTTGTAAATTAATTTTGTTCAATCATTCAGAACATCTGCGTACATACACTTACATTATAAACAACATACCTCATGAATTTTGCACATGATGATATATTTTTTCACACATAGATGCAAGCAGATACTTTGCAGCTTATTTCCAGATTAGCCAACATAATACGGAGTTAAAAAAAAATTTAAAGGCTAATAATACTGATACTTGGCAATTACATTACATTATTTTAACTGTGTACCACAGTCTTGTAATGCAAACAGTTGAAAAATTACCTTCCAGCTACTGTTATTTCCACACATTAATACATACATCAATAGGCAGGAGTAGGAATGCAGATATCTTTCATATTACATTAGCAAATTAAAACTGAAAAGCCTCCCACAATGGACATTAGAGTAAACATAAAAGGTTAAATATGAACTTTGACATTAAAAATACAAGGAGGCATCTCACTCTAAAGTTTTTATACACTGATTCTTTATGTTTTAGTTCCTCGCTTGCTGGAATAGGACCATCCTAATCTTCATATTCTGTCCCTGTTGTGAATTGATAGACCGGCCTTACAAGAGATATATCAACACTACTTTATCCCTTACCACTAATAAATACTTCCAAATACTGATTCAGGTTGCTTTTGCTGACATATCAATTTTAGTTCACCTAACAAAAATAAGACAATCAGTCAATCATACTCTATTAAATCCAATGTGTTTGTAAGAGTAAAATAATACTGAAAATCAGGTTTCCAAGTCTGATTTTTGACGTTACCTGGCAACTGGTATTAGACCATTGTAAGTCAGGAAATTGTTCAGTAAGACACACTACTTTAGCCTTGCATTGTCAAAATATCGCTGCATACTGTTCTCACACCTCCATCAGTTAATTCACTGGCACAAATAGATTTTTGAGATATGATACCATCTCCATTTTTTTCACATTTCCAAGTTCACTCAGAATTGATGTCTTCATGTGAGCTCTGAGATGCTGATGTTAACAAACAGAGAAGATGGAGGAATAGCTGTCCCATCTTTAGACAACAGATGTATGTGACGATATCCTTGCGGGGGGGGGAGTGGAGAGAAGATTAGCATTAGATTTAGATTTCAAGCTGCAGAATTGTAATATAGCATTTTTTGTATATATATTCTGAACAAAATCACATAATAGAAAAATGAGCAGTAACCCTGGTGGCTTCAGATTTGGCTTATTTGCTTGACTTTGCTCACCTGTTTGGATGCATGTAAACGGAAGCGTAAATTGTCCAATGAAATCATTCCTGGATGCCTTATCATAGTCCTCCACCACAAAGCGGACCAGAGCCAGCTCAGGGGTGTGAATGACAAAGTTAAGAGTTTCATTCCACACTGGGTTAAAACCTGCAGGTAGAGGGCAGCAGAAGACTGATTTTACCCATTTCCTAATGACTCTTCAGGCACATGCTGTGGGTTTTAATTATTGCACTGTTTTTGTTGCTTTACATATTAACATCTTACAAACAAACTAAACTCATTCTTCATAATTTTATCTGTTTATCAAATCTACAAATTCTCTCACCATTGTTGTTAATGTAATTGGTCTCTTCCTTGGTCTGGTCCTGCGGCACTCCATATACCTCCACTCTTACCAGGGGGTCTACAATAGAGCCCTCCTTCTGATTTACTTTTGGAAGCTGCTGTCCACTTATCACCTGATAAACACACAGATATACAAACATGTAAACACAGTATAGTGCATGCTCAGAAGTACATATTGCAAATTTTCTGTCTTTATTTTTCACATGCAGGAGCTACCCAGTGCAACCACAATCCAACTAGACCTTAATTTAGCTTTTAACCTGGATAGATAAACGGAGGGGTCTGTAGTCCTGGTGCTCCTCAGGCCTCTCTGGACTGAACAGAGTGTTGCTGTCCCTCATGAAGTCAGGCTTTAGGATGTAGCCGCTGCAGCCGTTCCATCTGAACAGCCCATCATTCAGATCCATTTCCAGACCAGCTGTCTGGAAGTTCAGAGCCACTTGGAAAAGGGGAAAATAATGCGTTTAACTGTTATGATTACTTTTTTAGCATGGCTGTAACCGTCATTTCTCAGACTCAGAATAATCTGCCGAGCTACTATAGATTCATGTGAGAAGGGAGACAGTCTTTCATCTAGAAAGCTTCAGTTCAACTCTTGTGACAGGAAACATCTGTTGTGTTGAAGGTCCTAAAGCAAGACTGCCACCCTGCCAGCTGTGGGGACGCATGTTCTGTGCTGACCCTGACCTACGTATAGGGGTGTTACATCCCCCTGTAGCTGTAATATATTGTGTGTGCAGTCTGTGTCTCTCAGCTGCAGGTCCTCACTCCTCCCTCTATTGGCTGTACCTGGGGACCTATCAACCAATCACAGACCAGCTGGGTGTATTCAAAGGCTGAAGAACTGACCTTCAGGGCCTCTGGCTATTGCTGCTGCCTTGCCACATTTGTGTTCTGAGCTATTTGTTTCTGTGTAGATATAACAGAACTCTCGTGATTGGTGTTGGTAATTATCTAACTTTTAGTTGAACTTTAATTGTTTTGTTTTTTTTGTTAACCTTTCATTGTGTAATCCTTTTGTACTCTTGGTTCTGCCAGGAAACACGGTAAGGGAGAGCTGCCACTTTGATTTGTCCCTGTTTTCTCCTGTTTTTTCACAGGTAGGCAATTAGGATTAGTATTGTAATTCTTATTTTGCTAGTCTAATATGCAGATCTTTTTGTTTGTAGTTAGGGCTGGTTTGTTTGTAATTTTGGCCTTGGCTCTCCCTGAAGTCTCTGCATTTTTTTCATCCAGTTGTATGTTGCTCCCCATTCTCCTCTGGACCAACTTGAGAACATAACAGTGGGATGGGGATGCACAAAGTGAATACCCCCTCAGTGCATTATTACAAAAGATATGTATTTATAGACATCTCACAATTGTCAGATGACAACTTTATGACTCCATGTTTTGTTTATCTTCCCATTTTGACTTCAGCTGCAGGATTGCAAGCTTCTCTATGAGTTATGAAAATTCATGAAATCCTTTAAAACCCTTTGGACAAAATGAAGAATATGATGCATCTTTATATCCCAGTTGTTTAACATTTCACAATAAGAGCACCAGTTTTAGTTAATTATTAATAGTGCAGGTTCACATCATAAGTCCCATCATTAAAGCAACATCATTAAAATCTACTTTCATTGATCACAAGGGTTGGATTTGTTCTATCAGTACTTAAAATCCTGTCGCTGAAATCTTTTAGTCTGTTACCCTCATGCTCCCAACACACTTTAATATGCAGTCTGTAATTATGGACAAAAGACACCAATCAATTAATGATTTTAGTGACAAAGACTTAATTTAACCAGCAGAGAGCAACCTTCTCCTCACCTATCTGGCAGCCCACATTCCACAGCTCTTGGGGGTTATAGTTGGAAGAGTCTGTTCTGAGGCCGCTGGGGTAGATCCTGCTCAGCTGCTTTGTATTGTACTGCACAAAGTCTGTCCCTGTAGATGTTTGAAGAGCCACACACACATGCTCATAGCTCATGCAATGTATAAAAATAAAATTCAGCTGCATTTTTTTTTCTTTCATTTTCACTTTACCTGCAAGCCTTTTGGCTTTGGACTCAGAGAATGAGGACATCTCATAACATTTGGAGTGCGAACGAGCGTATTCAAAGCCATGGAAGTGGACACTCTTGCAGTAAACCACTAAGTCTGACAGCTCCCTGGATAACTTTGACTTGGATTTCTAGGAAAAAAACAAAGAAACAATGCAATTGAAAATGCAAATAATGAAGATGATTTTGGTCACAAAATTCCTGTCACCTCCCGACAACCGACACTAACAACATTTAGAATGAACAGTGTCCAAGAGATGATAAACCTGCTCCCACAGTTAAGCAGCAAAATGACTGTTTTTTTCCTTCTTACTTCTCTATCTTTATTCCTTGTTCCTTTTCTATAATCCCCATTTCCTGTTTCTTTTCACTATCTCCTTTCTTTTACTCCTGTCTTGCCTCAGCATCTCTTCCATCCCAACCCAGTTTCCTGTCTCTCTACTATCAGTCTCCATTCACTCCTATCTTGCTTCATTATCGTTTTGGATATCATTATTTCTCCTGTTTTCCGTCTTTCCACTACAAGGAAAAAACACTGAAGAAGGCTGGTCCAATAGTGCTAAAAGAAATTTTAAAAAATCACTCTTTGGATTAACTGAAGTGATGGGAGGATAATTCATTGCAGCAACACAAAGATTTTACTCAAATGTCACAAAGTGCAGAGTTAATCTACCTTCTCACTGAGGTTCAAACTCTCAGCTGGCAGGTCCTTTGCTGACAGGCTCTCAGCATCATCTTCCTCATCGCTAACCTCGTCTGTCAGGTTTTCATCAAGACAGCCTTCCAGACCACCAATCTTCTTGGCTTTTAGCAAAATCTTCCCCTTCATTTCCTATAATGAACACCAATTAACAGACACAATGAAAACAACACAAGCAGTCATTTCTCTATATACTGTAAGCGATAACTGTCTCCCTTTCTGCTGTATTTTCCTGTTAAGTTTACAATATAAATGATAAAACTTGAAAATATAAGTAAATAAAATTATGGAAACAAATAATTACTGGAAACTAGTATGTGGTATTTGACTAATTGCTGTCTTAAGTACAGAGAGGTACATGGGTCTCATATTTATAACCAAATTCACCCCCCTACTGACATGTAATTGTCAAAATTCTCCAAAGATTTCTTCACAGTATTCATCTGCCATTACATCAGATTAGCAGTGATTGCCCTAAGTGCTTTGACAGGAAAGAAGTTTGGAAATTATACTATTGCTTTTAGCATCAGTGCTATGATCATAGTAATGGATGAACATTCATTTTTAAAAATGCATTTAAATTGTTAATGATATGTGAGTTTCTCTGAGACGTAATGGGCAGAATGAATGAATGAATTTACTTAATTCTTATACCTGTATATTAATCATTCAAACTGTACATTGAAAATATTGTACATTTTTATTATAACTACCAACTACATCAGAAATTTTAAAAACGAGATTCCAGGCAGCCTTTTGGTTTCAGTTAATTCCAGTATGCTATAAAAATCAATTTGTAGAGATTTGAAACGTGGTGAGATAGGTAATCCATCACAGGGAACAACATGTCATTCTGATTTGTTGTTTGTCAAAGTCACTTTTAAATTAACCGGTCTGACACAGAGCTACATGGAAGAAAATGTATATCTCCACCAGGGAATATAGTCCCATGAAAAAAAAAAAAAAAAAAAAAAAACAAAAGACACTGCCTTCTACAATCAAGTATAACTGTTAACAGGAAAAAAAATGAATATTATGGTAAATGTATCATCTGAACATTTGATTTTAAAAGATTAGGGGATTTGGCAAAATAACATGAAAATAATTTTATGTTTTGGAAAATGGTTGGTAGTCATGTCATATATATGCAGGTAGTAGTTATTGGATGCAAACATGTATAACCACCAGCATTGTACACAACATCATAAAGAGTTTTTCACAAATCGCAGTGAATTATCAATTAGTCCATTTAGCGGAGAGTTAAACAACCAAATCTACAAATGCGAGTCGATTATTTCAATTAATAGACAAATATGTACATTTTATAGAAAGTATAAGTATTGTCACAAATAAAACAAATTAACAAATATGCTCATTTTTAGGAAAATAACCCCTTTTCTCTTTTATACAGATCTCTTTATAGATCTCTTTATAGATCTCTTTTATATAGTAATATCATAGAGTAACTAAGCAAGGGTCTGACCTGTGGGGAAGGGAGCTCTTGGGGGATCTGGCCATCCAGCAGGGTGCTCAGTAGAATGTCACCCAAGATTTGCCTGAGGTGTCTGGCCATGACTTTCTGTTGCTCCACGCTGCAGTGATTCTCCAGAGACAGGATGACTGGAAAGTCTGATGTCTAATGAACAGGAAGGAAGTCTGAAACCTTTGATAAGGAACAAATTGCTATCAAAGCTTGTCTGTAAGCGTGTGTCTTTTATTTGATGTTTGATTTGAAAGCCTGGAGGCTCCACAAATATACTGAAGATTCATCCACATACAAACAACTAAAACTGAAATAGCACTGTAGTCACGTCCAAGTATTTTAAGCACATTTAATCCTGGGTTCCCACAATCCTCCAAAACAGACTCTTTATTTATCTCCTCCATATCGTTAAATTCTAAAATGTAAGAGCAGGATAATGCGGGGAAGGGGAGACTAGTTGGTTTTCCATGTTTGAAATTATATGATGCCCACCTTAAAGGCATATTCTTTGAGCGTTGAAATGATATCTTTGAAGAGGATCTTGGAAGTCAAAGTGTGACCGTGATACACAACAGGCTCGCCATCATTGCCATCCCAGCAATCCACCTCCACACAGCGACAGCCTCTCTTCAGGGCCCTACACACACACACACACACACACACACACACACACACACACACACACACAAATACACTAATGTAATCAATAAAGGCTCAGTGGAAACTCAGTGGCTTTTAATAAAGCTAAAGGATCTCTTTCAGTTAATAGTGGAAAACAGGATTTGAAAGCGTTTCTGCATTCGTGTGTCCAGCATCCCTTACAGGATGTATGCCTCCAGGCTGCTATGTCCTCTGAGCTGATCCTCCATGAGGTAGGTGTTGTGCGAGGACGAGATGAAGTAATGGCTGAGCGGCTGGCTCATGTCCTGATAAAGATGCAGATGCTCAGGTTTAAATATGGAGCCATCCTGGGAGCACAAATACATCTGGAAGCCATCTAAAGACATGGCACCTTGCTTCTTGGCTGCACAGATGGAATAAGAGCATAATCTCAAGCTTATTATTTGGCCATAAAAATTGTGATATTCAATACAACTGCAGAGATTTGAGCTCCCTTTCTGTCCCATTCTTTTTTTTTTTTACCTGTTTCTGATGGTTCATAGCAGACAATCAGTTCTTTGGCATGTTGTGCACTGCGCTCTCCTTCCTGTTGCTCCAGTCTCAGGAAATTCTCCAACTCCTCCAGCATTAATTTCTCTCCATCTCCAGAATAGTCCTGGAACACCTTCCACACTTCATCCCTTTGAGTCAGCATCTTATAGAAATTGACAAATGCTTCAATCTCCAAAGCGCTGCTCTCTGACTTGTCAGCCATCTGTAGACGAAAAGGGAGAGATTTTGATTTGGTTTCATAAAACCACTGGTTTACATGTTTGTTTGTTTTTTTTGTTTTTTTTTTTTGTCTTATCATGTGCTGTCTAGGTTTTGAGGTATTTGGAACTTTATGAAAAAATTTTACCGTAAAGAGATGAAGAGCATGTTCCTCATCCATGTCCACGTTCATCATCTTCAGCAGTTTCCGCACCTCTTTGAAGTTCATCTTTCCATCCTTGTTTTTGTCAGCTTTCTGAAACCAGTCTCTGACCCATCTGAAAAGTGGCTAAGGAAACTCTGGTAATGTTGTTCTTTGACTTAGGTTGTAGATTAGAGAACATTTTGCTCCATGAAAAAATGTTAAAGTTAACCACCTTATCCATAATATCTGGAACTATGCTCAATCAAGACCAGGGTTGAGCCAGAAGTGATTTTAGGGTTAGGGTTAGGGTTAGGGTTAGTGTCTGAAACTATCAGGCTACCAGTACGACACTGGAAGGATACTGGTCTAGCCTCTCTTTCTTATCCATAGTTTCAGCCTTATGAATTAGTTTGCGCACACCTTGGATCCAGGCCTGTGCCTCCTCCGGGGACTCGGCCACTAGGTCCAGGTTGCCTTGGCGACCGTGAAACACCAGGGTGAAGCAGAGGTTAGCAGGGAACTCCTCAGCAATGCTCAGCAGGACCTCTGACTGGTGGCCCTCACGCACGGCCTCCACCTCGCTCACTGAGACTGAGACATATTTAGAGGACACTTAAAGGGATGCTTCAGTTTCTGGGTTTTTTTTTTTTTTTTTTTTTTTTACTATTTTTATGGAAGAGAAATAGGGTCATAAAGATCTGAATTTAAATCAATGCTGAATTTAAAGCCACAAATTCAGATCTCAAAATTCAAGTTGTGTATATTCAAAATGCAATATTCAGGTTGTTCAAATTCAGCTAAAAAAAAAAAAATCAGATTGAAAAATTCAGATTGAAAATATTCAAATCTAGAAAAAAATCACATCAAAAAAATTCAGATCAAAAAAATTCAGATTGAAAAAATTCAAGTAGAACATCAGGGATACCAAGGATAGGCAATCAAATCAGCTGCAATCGATCCTACTTTTGGCCTATCAGCTTGCGTTCTGCTGTAATTTCACAAATAGAAGAAGGAGGAGGAGTATTCATTGAACAATGGCGCCAACAATGGGTGAATTTATTCCACTTTATTACTGTTAATGTCTAATTAAACTGCATATAAATATGGGTACTGTGTTAATTCATGTCACATTCACGTTTCAAACTGAATTTGAGAACCTGAATACTGCATTTTTAATATACACACAACTTGAATTTTGAGATCTGAATTTGTGGATTTAAAATCAGTGCTGATTTAAATTCAGGTATTTATGAGCCTATTTTTCTTCCATATATTTTAAACACACAATCTTGAAAGTCTTTGCACAATGTTTGAAGAAATCTTGACCAGGAAGGATGGATTTTAGTTCAATTCATGCATTTGCATGTGCAAATATATACAAAACAAATGTACATATATAGTTGCTCAGTAGGTGTTTCATGGTTAAGCATTGTTTCCATTTAGGCTGTGAACCATCTCCAATAATCTGTACTAATCCAAGGATTCTGTTTAGGTTTAGTTACCAATGTTCAGGATTAGGGCCATGTAGTTAGTGCCAAATCTAGCAAAGGAAAGAATTTATGTGGAATGGTGCCTGAAAGGCATCACAATGTACCGTGGCTACGATAACAGGAAGTACTTCAGGAGAAGTTCAATGCTGTGGTTTTATATTATTTAGAGAAGTTGCTAGTTAAACCCATAGACATCTGTGATTGTTGCTACAAAGGCTACTCTCAATTTACCTCAAAAAATACTGCCAAACTGCATGTGGATGTACTGTAAACAAGATATATACATGTTTGTCTAACTCTGGATAAAAAGTAAGAAAACACATGCATTCATCCACATGCACACACAGAAGAGAAACAATATGAACACAGATGCAGTGGGAGAGGTTTGCTGATCATCCACATACACACACACACACACTTTATACTCACAAGTGGAGTGGCCTTTCCCCGCCCATCGGGACTTGTACCAGATAGTCAGGCCATCTTCCAGGAGACGGAAATGCCGCTGCCTCTTCCACGAACGGGACTTGACTTTTCTCAGAGTTGATCCTGTCATCATCACCTTGAGGTTTGGGTCATCTTTAAGACCTGAGCAGAGTCATAATAAAAGGTTAAAGGTCAGAATAATGGCATCCCTCGCTGATCAAACTGAATTCTCTTGCTAAAGGCAGAACCCCTATTTACTAAATCATCAGAATTAGCAAGCCAGGGAAAAGGCGTGACATGCAACAAACACACCCCAGCCAGATTCAAACCAGGGATGCTGTGATTGCACTTTTCTATCAGAACACTCATTAACAGTACTTAATCAGTAAGTTTAGTTATTTCACCAACTCAGAATAGTGATCATTATAATCGTTTCATCTGTGTGAATAAGATTTACTCACGTGAACTTTGGCGATCCATTTTTATCCTTGATACATGCCAGTGGAAACTTGCTGCTGAAAAACAGGCATCAGTGAATTGTTCCAAGATTGTTTACTAAAATCCAGCAGAATAATTTTAGTAAAGATATTTTCAGTTACTTCAAAATCTAGTTTAATCAAAACTAATCGCATCATAATTACCCATAAAACTCTGGCTAAGCGTATGTTCAGCAACGTCTTGGTTTAAAGTCATACAGTTATGCAAACGTGAGTTGTCTCTTACTGGACAATGATCAGGAAAATAAGAGGAAGTAGAACTCCATTTATTTGCTTAAGGGCATGTCAATAACAGTTGTTGAGGTAGGTAATTACACTTTAAATTTCCGATAGAAGATTTTATTGTGGGTCTCGGGATTTGAATTCTATCTTCCCTAAGAAGATAGAATTGAGCAAAATACCAAATCCTTACCTGCTTAAGGTGTGCTGATCATTTGCTGATCCTGACCTCTCTGACCTGGAACAAAAACACAGATTCTTTAAAAGGTCAATAACCTCTGAAAAACTGAATATACTGACACAATCATGTAAAATTTGTTAAAGTTTTTAACAAGTTACAAAACCCCTGTAGATCAGCACTGTCTGCTGCTGTTGCTTCAGCTGCCAACATAATTCCAAGACATACGAGCCAACTGTAAAATCTACACAATCAATCTCATTAGCTGCAGGAAGACTGAGAGGCCGTGTAAATCTGCAGGCTGTCTGCAGACTTGACTGAGAAAATCATGCACACTCAGCAGTTTGTGCTAGCCACAACCCAATCAGTGGTGGCTTTTGACGAGATTTCACATTTAGCTTGTTACTACAATGGATTCGCAATGCACTCAAGAACATTAGCACTGTTGCTGTTATTAATGACCACTTCTATGAAGATGGCCTATTCAAAAGAATAGGGCAGCTTTTATTTCATGCAGTTTACAGTGCATCTTAAATACATTTTTAATGAGAATCATCTTAGAGACATGGCAGCGTTGGGTTTGTTTTTTTTAAGCAAACGTCTCATGGGAAACACATCAAAAGCAGAGAAACTTGGAAACAGATTAGATAAATGCAATGCAGACGTATCGGTGATAAACTCCTGCTGTCTCTGTTGTTCATTTGGAAATGTGGCCCAAACTCTTCCTGACACAGAGGACTTTCTGAACTCTTTATCCGTGTTCCTGTCTGACTGATACACTTTCCTCATATTGTCTCTTTGTACAATATGAACAAACTGTTCTCAACAGTGAGCTTTGATGGGATTTCACTCTTACTCACAACCGCCTGCCAGCCACGTTCCAAAGATTAGAAATAGTTCCTACCTCCAAACGACTGCCGTGATACAAAGAATGCATTCACAGGTATTTAACAAGTATATAATGTATCATATATATTAAAAAAATCATCCTTAGAACCAGCTCGATCATTTAACCAAGGCTTATTTTCCAGTCATTTCCTCAAAAAAAAACTATGCTGAATCAATTTATGTGTAGACTTTTATGTGTCATGCTTTAGCTTTCATCGAAGTGCCACATTAAAGACAAATTTCCATGTTTTTCAGATTTTACACCTCAGTAAGGCCGAGACGCAAGTTAGTCGCATTATGGTTTCATTTGGGGTTGTGTTAAATAAATAGTTTTGGATCAGTCCTCCATGAGAGAAGTCACATGGGGCCACTTATTCAGAGCCTTCACTCACTGACCACAGACCACACATACACACACACGCATGCACGCACACACGCACACACACAAATACATGACTCATGGAGGTATTTTAGTACAGCGAAATATTTGGAATAAACAACTCAACCATAACGAATAACAGCTTCACATCTATATTCTGTGCGTTAAGTTGCAGCTTCGCTTTCAGTCCATTTTACCCTCCATCTGAACGTTCCGTTCATGGTGAGGTTTGTGCCATCCTGATATTTACCCAGAACTGTTTCTTTCCTGCACACAGTTATGTGAAGAATTCTACAGACGAGTGAACAGACTCTGCCCATCCAATAAAATCCATATAAGCAGTGGGAGGGGAGGTTTATGCACAGCAAAGTGGAAGCAGAGACAGTAATATGAGACACAAAAGCAGCAATCATCACTTCAGCAAAGGTAGAATACAGTTGGAGCTTTGCTAAAAGAAAGAAAGACTCAGACAAGCTAGAATTTGGATTCTTCTTTAACAGAAAAAGAATGATACTTACCAAAACCACAGATTTCTGCAAGGAAATCTCTGACCTCCAGAAGCAAGCACACACGGGAGAGCTCTCCTCTCTGGGATTCAGACCATGAAGGGTAGACCCATGGACAGCCCGGCTAAGAGAAGGTCCAGGGAGGTGTGTGTGTGTGTGTCACACTGGCCATGTATGCTGAGCTTCTGACTCAGGGAGTGTCCAGGGAATGCCAGTTAAGCTCAGGGCCTTACAGGACAGGGAGTGTCCAAAGGAAACTGTGGCTCAGCCTCTTTCCAGTCTCCTCTGTTATGTTACTGCTGCTGATCTAGGAAATCTGATTCCCTAGTCAACACTGCCTCATGCTGGTACGTTCCCACCCTTTATCCTCCTCCTCCTCCTCCTCCTCTTATAAGCCCCCTCCCCATGGCCTTCCTTCCTTTCCTGCCACTCTCCTATCTGTAGGCCTTCGCATCTGGTAAAGATTTCTCCTCTCAGGCTGCTTCACCTCGTTCTCATTCATCATCACAACATCTGTTTCTCTCTCATCCGCCAAGCGATTGTGGATGCTCCAACGGCTCAGACAGACTCTCATGTTTCTGTATCAGCAGTGATAACATTTAGCACAATGCTGGGAAAAAGGCCTGCTGTGTTCAGACAAGGAGCCAAAAAATAAAGAAATGTAGCAGTAAAGACAGAGCAACAGAGTCCCCTTCATCATCATGTTTTCTGAGCATGAAGATTGCACCAGTGTGAGTCTCATTATTGCTCAGTGAACAGGCTTGGCAATATGCCACATATTATAGAGAAAAGCTTTGGATGGTAGGCAGCATTTCCCAAGATGCAGGTTTCAAAACACTGTAATTCCTTCGCTCAGCCTTGTTCACATGCACAGGACAGTGAGACAATGCAATGATTATGATTTGGTTTAAAGGACTATACTAGCGGTTTTGCATATTTGAGCCCCAATCAAATGCTAATCGCATACAGTACATGTTACTTTACTGGAAACCAAAACGTAAAACTGTATTTTAGTTTTTGTGGTAATTTGCTAAATCCCCTAATCTTTCAAAATCAAATGTTCAGGTTATGTTAAGGGTCACCTTAAAATTCTATGTTTTACCTGCTAACACTCAGGCATGACTATAGAAGGCACAGTCATTTAATTTCTCAGTAAAGGCAGTGTTCTCCTGGGACTATATTCCCTGGCGGAGAAATACAAGCACAATTCAAGTCTCTACAAGTGAACTGAACGTCAATGAACTGGATCCAACAGCAGTCTGGAAGGTAAGAAAACGATTCCAAAATTTACTGCTGCACTAGCATTTTGGAAAATGGTTGGCTATAACATAATGCGTATGGGAGTGTATTTATGGGGCTCAAACATGCAAAGCCACCGGTATCCTCCTTTAATCCTTTTTACCATTCAAACAAATAAAGGATGAATATCAGTGGCTGACAAAGTTAATCAGAAACAGATTTCCTGAGTTTGGGGTCAAATTCTCTTCACTGTCATTACCTCACTGATCATATATGATATAGTCAGAACTCATCCAAGTCCATCTAATGTACTCTTCTGTTTTCCAGCTATGCTGGGACCAGCCCATAATGACTTTAGCTAGCTCTTTCCTAATAAAAGGCAAACAGATAAAAACACGTTGCATTTGAGCAGATCTCCTTTGGGGGATCACACTTGCTCACAAACGGAAGGCTTGAGCTCAGACATTTCCATGATTCACGTCCATCTCATTTGTTTGAAGGGTAATGGCGCCCGTGGAGGGAAATCTGTTAATGTACCGGTAAAAGGAAAGGTTGGCTTGTTGGTGTTACCCATGGGGCTGTTAGACGAGCACTCTGAGCCATTTCTCATCTGTCTGAGAAAGAATCAACTAAGTGAGTTTGGAATAGAGGAATTTGGTGGGGGGGGGGAACTTACTCTGAAACTTCCCCTTATGAAAGCTTCATTTTATAGTAATGGATATTTTTCTGTTTTTTTTTTTTTTGTTTTTTTTTTACATCATTCACAAGGCTCATGCAAAGACTTCTTTAAAAGTTGCTTTTGTGTAGAACCAGACTCAACTTGTGCTGAAAACATTTTTTTAAGTATAATGAAATTTAAATGAGACAGTTAAACTTGTCATTCTTTTCACCTTTTATAATATATTTGCAATGCCTCCAAATAATTTCTACAGAAATTAAGTCTTTATAAACCAAAGTTCTCCATCATCTCTTAATGCAAATTCTAGAAATAAGTATAAACAGTGTTTACCATTCAGATACAGTATTTGCTTGGCATGTCTCTATAATGCAGCATAGGGTTCAGAGCCAGCTTTGAAAAGTAAGCCACAGTGGACATGTTTTTGTGTTCATGCAGGTGGCTTCTAATGGCATAATAAAAAAATTAAAAAAAAAAAAAAACCTTTAGAAATATCTTTCTTGAGAAAAAACACTGTAAGTGGCTTAAGTGCAAAGTGGTCTTGACTTCACCTAAGTGCAGACGAACAGTTTAATTATGAATGACCTTAACCAAGTGCAGTTCTTAAGAGTTTTATGAGAAAATCAAACAAATGACCAGTAAAAAATGCTCTCCAGAAATCCACTGTATTACTTGACTAATGTACAAAAACAGACTGGCAAAAAGGGACAAAAGCAGTCATATGGAACATCATTTGAAAAGAAACAAGCAAAAAAAAGTTATTGCTTTGAAATATGTTACAGCAAGTTTCAGATTCGTAACAAACTAACGAAAAAGGTTTTTGTTGTGGTACTGAGAGAAAAAAATAGCAGAATGTAACTATTCAAAAGAAAAACTATTAAAAGTCCTTTGCTTTGTAGACAGTCACAGCACCACCTTTGGCTGACATGACGGAGTGTCTTTGTGCTTTCAGGGTGACTGCACGCTTCATCCAGGTCACTGAGCGGCCAGCGGGATGCCCCGCCCATCAGTGACCTGACTCTCCTGCAGGTTTTTGACCAGCTGTGTCAGCCAGCGCTTGGTGGTTGTGTCGTCCTTCAGCACCTGAGCGAAGGTGCTGTCCTTCAGCTGGTCCGGCAGACACTGACGCAGAGCTTCTCTGGCTCTGTGGAAAGAATCACACACCTACATCAAAAACCAATAAACAATGATGCACTTCTGACAAGACAAAATGTCAAATGAAGGGACAGTTTCTTGTGCTGGAGGGTCCGAAGGGGTTCAAAAAGTAAATTTTTAGATTAAGATTTTGACTGATGCTGTTGTTCAAAATCAAACATCTCTTCTGCCTGAGATTTATTAATGTGTCATTGACATTACTTATTTAATGAGATATTAACGCTGCAAATGTACAGCTATCTGAGACTATATCTTAACATTTTGGTAAACTCTATTATTTCCATTGCTGACCAAAAAAAAAAAAAAAANAAAAAAAAAAAAAAAAGCAAATACCAGTCCCTTGTATGCCAACTGTTAGCAAAGATTAAATAAATGTATTACAATTGGATTCCTAACCCTACCATCAATCCAGAAAAGACCAAAGTATTGACATTGTATTGATATAAAGGAAAAAAACAAACATATCTTTGCATCTGAAATACCAGATATTTAGTGGTTTTACTGTTTGTTTGTTTTTTTTTTTTTACCTTAAATGACTAAATAAATACAAAATAATATTTTTCTATTAGCAAAATTACAATCAATCAATTTCCTGTTGATTGATTGTTTCAGTACTGACAACCTATTAACTTGACAGTCTGAACACATTTACACTACAGGCCAGAAGTTTGAGGCCACCCCTAGATTTTTTTTTTAAATTATCAATACACTGTTTGTTTTACTATTTAATGCACAGGAAATGACAAAAATATATAAAATAAATGTAACTAATTAGTTTTCAAGAAGAATTTCTCAACAAGAGCACATTATGTCCACTATGGTTTAAGAAATGATTACTAAATAAGGCATCAGTCTGTATTAGTGCAGCACTTTAGCTGTCTGCCTTCTCCCACATCATTTGGGATTAATTTGCTACACAGTCTGGTCATGATAACTTGGCCTCAAACTTGGGGCCTGTAGTATGTCATGGCACCACCTGGTGGCAAGTAAAGGCAATCAAATTTATTCAGTTGCTTTGCCCACTTATTCAGCAACTTTTTCAGCTTTGTGGCATGCATTCAGACACGCCTCCATGTCATGTAAAGGTTAAAACACACGACCACATCTATATTTGATCACTGCTTCACCTGAGATTATCTGAGAGGCGAAGGTAGCAGCGTACGACGTGCTTGAGCAACCGTGCTGACGGCTCTTTAGAGAGTTGAAGCACCATTTTCCCCTGAAAAAACAAAAATGAAAATTCAAATCGTGACAGTCGACACTTTCCTTTTAATCAGTGTTTTATCAAAGTGTTACACTGTGCACAAACAGACGATAATTATATTTACCACTTACCAGAATCATCGCCACGTGAGAGAAGCGTTCGTATGTCTGACAGATGTAGGCCAGCCCTGTGTCATCCAGCAGAATCTTCTGCAATATGAAAGTAGCAACCTGGAAAACACAATAAAGGGAAGAAAAGTGTAGCATTAGCTGACGTATTAAAACGTATTAACAAACGTATTAACCACTGAAAACATTTCCCATGTTTTTCCTGATTTTACACCTAGAATAAAGAGGAAAGACAAAAGAAAAAGACAGAATGTGGATTTTGCAGGAACACAGTGAAGCTGCTTGCCAAACAGTTTTTAACTGTAACACCATGGAAGTTCAGTCGTGTGTTGGTTGTGTGAAAAGTAACTGTAGTAGCTGAGTACTGTTTTGGAGAGTTCACTCCCCGACTCCATGATTCGCAGACACAGAGGGATAATTTCAGTGGTGAGGAGAAAGTTAATCACTTCTTGTTCATCAGTTTTGACCAAGGCACCTGCAGTAAATAAAAAAAAAAAGNGAAACAGCTGAATGTGTACAGAACGAAAAACAAAACCTGAAAACTCAGTACTGTTGTATCAAGTATTAAGTTGTTGCATCTTTTTGTACACCAACACACTGTCCTTTACCCACTCAGAAACTTTCAACAATTCAAACTAAAGCAATGCAGCAAAGTAAAGCATACAAAGCTCAGTAAAATGAAAACAAAAAAAATGAACACACAAGGACTCTGAAGTCTTTGTCACTACCAAACACACTCTTTGATTCACTTTTTACTTTTTTTTCTTTCTGTTTTTTGACAACCACTGGATGAAGGTGATCATATGTCTCTTTGAAATCCAACTTTCTTCCATCACTTTCAAATAAAGGACAGCTGTTACTGAACTCGCTTCTGAACCCTGGAAATAAAACACCTGAACAGGAACAGAGTTTACCTATGACTCCGAGGCTGGTAAGACGCAGGTACTCGAACGGCCGTGTTTTGCTCACAGTGTGCAGAAAAGGGTAAAGGAAGAGAGGGATGTGGGCAGCGAGAAAGGCTGACCTGATGAGGAATAAAGAATTACAAGCAATTTAGTCAATGTGACTGAACATGAGTTTCAGTGTTTCATTTATATCACCATGCATTGTTTCATCCTAGTAGCCAGAATAATGAAGAATAAATGCAACAACTGAATCTCCTTAAACACCTCCACTAACATTCCAGCTGAGCTCAGATGTAAAACATATTCTTGGGTCACTGAACTCATCAATTCAAGTAGTGAAAGACACGCAATTTTATAATAAACACCCATTACCTTGTCTCCGGGTGTGAGGCGACACATTGTAGAAGTGCCAAGGCATTGCACACTCTGTTAGACTGGTGAGCTGTCAACGTCGGTGGATTTATAGAAGGATAGATGTTCACTATTTCCTAAGAAAGAAAGGAAGTTCAAGATGAGGAAGGAAATTAATTCAACTTATATTTACATCCACATATTGAACTTACTGTGACTGAAGAGGTACAATGTGCTACAGCTAATGATGAGAACATGGGTCATACCTGCAACAAGGCAGCGATGGTGCCACAGGAGTGCCAGAGCATGGGTGCCAGGTCTGGCACAGACTCTCGTTTCTTG
Organism: Lucifuga dentata; assembly: GCA_014773175.1. NCBI lineage: Eukaryota > Metazoa > Chordata > Actinopteri > Ophidiiformes > Bythitidae > Lucifuga > Lucifuga dentata. Next base: position 100,590 of record VXCM01001897.1, read on the forward strand.
CTGAGCTCCAGCAATGCATTCTCTCTGGTGTCAGGGCTGGACAACTCATTGATCCATTGGTAGATCTTCTCCCTGTCCACCTGGGCCAGGGCTGTGACATTAGTTACTGCCTGCAAGCAAATTAAATGAATCATCATTATATGAAAGTGGATACTTTGGGAGATACAATAAGTCAACACTGTGGTATGAAAGAAGACATCTGTGACTGACTTCCTTCATCACAATAACATGACAAATTGATATCAAATAACGTGACTCTTAAAGGACAAGTGAAACAATTATCTTCCTATATTTACTTTTGTTCATCTTCTAGATGGTTTTCTTCACAGTGGAATATAGATTAGCCCACAAAGACACAGGAAGAACAAGCAAACAGGTGTGCCCCAAACTGGATTTGAACCAAAGGCCTTCTACCTGTAAGGATGATTTTATATCAAGGGGTCTATGGATTGGTCTGCTGAAAAGAAGTTCAACTAATTTTAACAGAGCAGCAACAAAATAAGACGAAAATTGGGGGACACGGGTAACAATGAGAGGAACACTAACCTCTCTAAATCTCTTTCAGTCTTTCTATTTTTATTGTTCTTATTCTTTTCTTATGTGTATGTACTGTATATGCAAAGCACTTTGAATTTCCTTGTGTATCAAATGTGCTATACAACTAAACTTGCCTTGCCACTAAGACACTTGATCATTGAAAAATGTTTCCGCCCGGTTTCGAACCGGGGACTTTTCGCGTGTGAGGCGAACGTGATAACCACTACACTACGGAAACTGACCACAGGATAACTCCTAGCTAGCCTCTGACCGAAAAAAAATGACCACGTAGGGCTCAACACTTCCTATGAATTCATCATAATTATGCATTTAATATGCCATAGAGAAATGTCAATTAACTCATTGCTCACTTGACAAAGTCATGACTGTAGCAAATTAGCTTGTGTAGAAATGAATGAAACGTGATTGTGGATTGTACTCACCGCTCCCGTAGCCAGCATTCTCTGTTGCGCCTATTCTGTTCCCAGAGGCGTTGAAACAAGTGAACTAGTTTAAGTGTAGCAACGCAATACGTTCACAATTACACAAAGCTAAGTTTAATACACGCAGCTAATGTTAAAGCTATAGGTAGCTAGCCTCAGTTAGCGGCTTAAGCTTTGGTCGTACGCATCATGGTACGCACATCAAGATTAGCTAAATAATTTTGCCTGAAAGTTACCTCCCATAACCTGAATGAGAATATAGTGTATATGTATGATACTTTCGATATCTCAACTATTAAAAATGTATCAGTTGATAGATTCTAGTGGCGACTTTTTGTGAAACCTCAACAAAACAATCAAAATATCGCGAGAAAATAATGATATGCGCGCTCTTGTTGTTGTTGTTGTTGTTGNAACAAAACAATCAAAATATCGCGAGAAAATAATGATATGCGCGCTCTTGTTGTTGTTGTTGTTGTTCTTCTTCTTCTGCTGCTGCTGCTGCTGCTTCTGCTTCTTCTTCTTTTCGATTTTTGGCAGTTGGCAGGGCAGCTAAGTGGTGCATTACCATCACCATCTGGACTGGAGTGTGGAGCAGCAGACTGACTGAAAATAAATTAAAGGGGGGGGGAAAACATTCCTTCAGAAAGTTGATAAGGGTTCTTCTTCTTCTTCTTCTTCTTCGAAAACAGATTTTATTCCAAACGAACAATTGTCATACAAAACAATGAATTAAAATCTGTAATTATTAGAATAATTCCATAATAATTAAATAATTCCACATTCATACACGAATGAATATTTTTAAAGGTTCTACCTTTTCAAAGGGATTTGGAACGTTTATTTATGTCTTAAAAAGCACAATCTAAAATGTTTCCTAGTTCATGTGAACAATTATCAATTTATGATAGTGAATAACTCCTTTTTCATTTTGTAATTTTCCTTGTGTTTACCATACTTATACCGTTTATTTTTATTTACTGCTTAGATTGTTTTCTATAAACTACTACTACTAGTGATGCATGTTTTGAAGTAACTATTAAAAGAAGGGGGAAAAAACGTATGACCTCTGTACGTTGACGGTTCTTCTTCCTGTGATTTCTAGGCTGGCGTGGCCCACCTACGTCAAGGTGCATTACCGCCACCTATTTGTGGGACAAAGTACCGCCCTCTCTGTTACCATTTCCGCTGTAAATTTTCACATTCCCGCCATCATCGCACAGCGCTGCGAGGTGTCGTGCGCGGCTCGACTGTCAACAACATACATACAGGAGAATAGGCGAATGCCGGCAAAACCAACTTTCCACCATCGGAGGACCCACAAAAACGACACGTTGATTTACAAGTTTCAAGAGAACCACAAATAATCGAAAGGTAAAGAAGTTCAACTATCTAGTTAAGTAGGAGCAATGTTTTCGCTACCAAATGACAATCAGGCAAATCAGCCAGTTAGCTAGCTCCCGTTAGCCTGCTAGCCAAATTGCTACTGTCGGCCTCCTCCATCCATTCAGCGCTATTAGACGGGGGACGACATTACCTGTACCCCAGACGTGTAACTTGGCTGTGGTAGCAGTCTTGGCTATCTCACCGTCGCCTCTCCTGGTTTTTGCACATCTTAGCGACTCCTCATCTTGTTGGATAACAGTTAACTTGGCAGCGAGTGCTGCCTGCGATGTGCAGGCTCCTTTGCCTGTTTATGCTACCGCGATACTGTTTGGTTCCCTAATGGCTAACACGAGCACCGGATAAACGGGACGACATTAGTTGCTTTGTAAAATATCCACGCAGGTTTGTCTAATTTTGGTCGTTAATGTAATGTTAAAGCATTAATGGTCATTAACAACGCGTGTGTCGTTAGCTGCCGTGCTACTGTGGTTGGCTGTGAGCTTGTTGTGTCTTTTAACAGTTTTAATGTTTGCTAACCGTGGATATTTAAGTAAGGTAAAGTTTGTAATTCTTGCATTAGCACATGGAGGCAGAACGCGTTAAGGTTTGTAAATCACACAAAGTCAAGTTTGGGTCGGATGCCACAAGTTAGCGCTAATGACATATTACAAACAGGGAGCTTACAAGACGGCTTTGTTACACACCAGGTACGGTGATGACAGGTATCACCAATAGGTAACACATACTGTGAAATGTTTGCAAGTGAAGTTTGCTTCCATGATTTTTGAGTGGCGTTGAAATCTGGAAGCATATTACAAGTCATACCAGGTAAGTTAGCCAGCACGTTTATTTTATTTAATGTACTTCTGATGTGCATAATTTTATTTTATTCCCCTCACTTTTAGGATTTGTTAAGTCCCAGGCTCCAGAGTGCGCCGACTGGATAGTAAGCCATGGCAGCCATTGTGCCCAAACTCTCCAGCAGTGGTGCTGTTAAGATCCGCTTTACAAGCATGGACCTGGGTACCACAAAGTGGAAAGAAGGAACGTTTGAGATTCTGGAGAAGGACAACAAAGTTAATCTCTGTCTAAGATTCAGCTGTGGTGGAACTCCAAAAATGTTCCAGGTATTGTGCAGCATGTTAGCGATGCACTGTGTTACTCAGTGCAGCTAGTAAAACGCTGTGTTGATGTTTGAAGAGGTCTTGTGGGGAAACATCTGGAGAAAGTTCATCAGAAACAAAAGCAAAAACCACATCAAACATTTACTATTAGATCTGGGTTTTTATTTTAGTGTTGTTTTACGTTCTACTTTTCAGCAGATGGTAGTTTGCACAGGGAATAAAAATAATATTTTATTCTCTACTTATGCTTTAGGCTCTGCTATTGTTTATTATGTAAAATTCAGGGGTTCCCACAGCAATTATAACGACAGTATTAAGAAATATACAGAAACATTTCAAAATAAGCTATAGTTACATAACTGTAACTGTTATGTCCTGATTTAAAACTGATACCTTTTTTCCTGTCACCCTCCTTAACTCTGTCTACATTCAACTATATAATTCAGGAAAATATTTTAAAATTAAAACAACAAAAATCTAAAGAAAATCATTTCCCTTCAATCCTTGAATTAATGCACGTCACAGTACTACATAAACCTAAGCAATTAAATAAATTGTTACAGTAACAGAAGTAGATTTTGCATTTGCCGTATTAAAAACAACAACAACAAAAAAAAAACATAGAAAATAAAACTACAAACATGGACGTGAATGGAATCTTGAATCATTTTCTCGCCCTCAGCTGAACCAGAACGTGAAGAACATTAACCAGAATGTAAACCGAATCATGCTGACTTTGAAGGACACCAGTGTCATCACCCTGGATAAGATGCCCCAGACTTTAGCTCAGAAGACTAAAGAGTACCTGGAAAAGCTGAAGCAGGGAAAGACAAGTATGTACACCCGTTTCAAAGATGGACTTTTGTAAAAGCCCAATGGACTTTTCCAAAGTGTAACGGACATTCTCAGAATATGTGTCATAGCAGTTTCATGTGGTGGATATTTGTACGGTTCACTCCTTGTAAATTCCAGCAGGTGGCAGCCAAGACTCCCCAGATCTGATTTTCTGATTTTTATTTTTTTTCTTCATATGTGTTCAGTTTTAAAAGCATCCCACGGAAGTGCAAACTTCAGCATGCTGAATCGTTCTGTGAAAAATGAGTCCAATCCATCTGGGGAAAGACAGGTGAGAAACGATGTAGAAAACCTTTTTTTTTTTTTTTTANTTTTTTTTTTTTTTTAACGTTTTGAGACGTGCCTGCGCTTACTCGGGTTCGCCCATCTTCCAGACGACACCAAGGCGGCAGAGCGTGGAAGGTCGGGAGGATACGACGCCGCGGAAGCCCCTGGGCAGCCCAAGCAGAGCCACGTCCACTCCCACCCGTGCTGGGCTCTCTGAGAATCGGTAGGTCGTTCATGAGTTTTTGTTGGCTTGCGTAGCTATAAATAAATACATTTACAGTTGAGCTAAATTGACACATTGTTCATAGCTTCCCTGTTCTGGCTGTAGTGTTGCTCTTTTGATTTTGTTTGTAGAATTTGGAAAATGTTTGCTTTTATTTTCCGCATATTTCCAACACAAGTATCATTTCAGGCTTCGAGACATTAAATATTACGTGTCTTTCCAACAAACGCTGCTTTTAGGAGTGAGAAAAAGAAAAGACTCCTTAACTCTGACAGCGACTTAACTGAGGACTACCCCAAAGAAAATGACTCGTCAAGGTAAACCAACACACACCAGTACTTTATAACTTTCTTCTGTACTTGTGCAGTTGTTTGATAAATATGAAAAGACCTATTCAGATCCTGGTGTAAAAATGTATTTTGTAAATATGTAATTGCAAAATGGAAAAATGTTAGATTGTATGTCAATATGCCTACCTGAGCAAAACTTAAAGGACCATAATGGCCATTTTGCATGTTTGAACCTAATATATTAAATTTTCATACATGTAATGTTACTGACAATCATTTCCCAAAGCATACTACTGGAACTGTGAATTATTATTTTTTTTCCTACCTTCTAGACCTCCATTAGTTTCAGTTCATTCTGCTATTAAAATCAACTTGTTGATACTTGAAACGTTCTTGGGATAGGTAATCCATCATCATGAACAAGATGTGTATTCAGGTGTTTTTTTGTTTGTTTTTTGTTTTTTTTTTTAAGAAGTTACATCATTTTAGCATTTAAGTGCAATAAAAAAGTGTGGAGTGAATGTACGTCTCCACCGGGGAATATAGTCCCAAAAGAAGACCTGCGTTTATTGAAAAATTTAAACGACCATGACTTCATAAGACTGCATAACTATTAGCAGGAGAAACATGGATTTTTAAGGTGGGTGTTTCGCTTGAATATTTGATTTTGAAAGATTAAGAGATTTTGCAAAATATCAGGAAAGCTGAAATACGGTTTTATCCTTTGGGATGAAAAAAAAAAAAGACTCGGCATAAATCCCAGAATGTCAAAAACAAAATTTGTTCTAATGAGGTTTTTGATATCATTGTCAGTAATGTTACCTGTGTGAAAATTTAATATATTAGGCCCAAACATGCAAAATGGTCAGTATGGTCCTTTACAATATTAATAAGTTCCTCTAGGTCATTAGGTCAGTAAGCTGCTAGAAAAATATTAAATATGCATTTTAATTTTTCTTTTTCATAGCAACAATAAGGCCACGTCGGACCCAAGCAGGAAGTTTCTGCTGAGCTGCAAAGACAAACTGAAGCAGGCGGAGGAGAACCGGAGCTCAGGTAGATTTCTGCATCGCAAATCCAGACAGCAGCGAAGCATCTACACTGCTAATACACAAATCCCAATTCCTACCACCATATAAAATATTTAAGCTTTTCATATTTGAATATTCTGAATTCATTATTTGCTGGAGTAGTTGGGTATTTGTCCAGCTACAGTTGCTTTGTTGGGATGCTCCATGTTGACACGTTTTTTTACTTTTTCATCAATCAGGTATGATTGATTTGATTTTCCATTATTCTCTTAAGTTCCGCTGGGTTCGGCACCCTTCCAGCCAACATCATTCTACAGCAGCCGTTCTATGACTAAAGACTACAGCCAAAGCCACTCTTTCCTGGACAGGTGAGCTTCTTTTGTGATTACCATATGTACTTGAGTATAAGCTGAGTTTTTATTACCAAACTGGGGGGGGGTCAGCTTACACACAAGAAATTCAAATTTCCAGGGGTGGAAATACTACCCATTACCATAGTTTAAATCATACCTTAGAATGAGATATTTCCTGACAAAACGTCTTATCCAGCACATTTTACGGCAGCTAGTAAGCGCTGTTGTGATTGGTCAGTTATGGTAATCAGCTGCTGAAATAAATATCATGTTTACCGGTACTTGGATTATTTTCAGAAAATCAGAGGAATACTATGACAATACCCAGAAAAACAGGTAATTTGCTAAATAAATAAATGGATGGAACAACATCAGGGGGTCGGCTTATACATGAGTATATAGGGTAGCCGAGATGCACAAGTTAGCGGTGCTAAAATGCAAAATATGGAGGGCAAGACATCACACGTAGCTGCAGTTTGGATTTGGTGTCTGATTTGACATTACTGGAGAATATAGAGGACAAATAAAATGGCTTCAGAGTTTTGAGTGGATTTGAGTTAGTCAGTCAGCCGCTTTTACTGACTTAAGTTTTTTCTCTTCAGGCCGTCTGGTGCAACACAGAGCACCACCGTGAAGAGAAGCCTCATGATGCCCGTCCACTCCACCCCCTTCAAGAAGGTACGACCCAGTCTGGACTACGGCGGCTGGAACAAGCAGAGGCCCTCTAACCTGACCCAGCCGCAGCCCCCGCTGCAAGGGTAAGACTGCCAGAAGGTCTCCATTCAGTGTGCAGTGGAAATCCATAAGTGGATTTTGGATCCTGTGGAACCCCATGAACCAATACATGGGGGGAAAAAAAGTGAAGATGTATTTCACCACTACAAAATGAATGAATCACCTTAAAACTAAAATGCTGCAAGTAAAACAGAGTGGAAGCTAAGTTGATGAAACCTTTACAAGCGTTTTTATTTTCCCACATGCACTTCCTGTTTTGTTGTGTCATTCCTCCAATTGGTATTTATTGCAGATTCTCCAACCTGGGCAACACGTGCTACATGAATGCCATCCTGCAGTCTCTCTTCAGTCTTCCCTCCTTCTCCAACGACCTGCTGAGACAGAGCATCCCATGGAAGAAGGTGCCCATCAACGCACTGCTCAGGTACCGTGCTGCGCCGAGCGTCACAGACTGTTCATTAATGCAGGAGATTAACACAATGAAGGCTTAATGCAGTCATTTGTCATTCTGCGTTGAAATGTGTGAAGTATTAGAAGTAGAAAATAGTAGTTATTTGAGTTAGAAATGAAAACACCTGACTCCATTAAAGGGCCATACTGCCCATTTTGCATGTTTGAGCCTTATATATTCAATTTTTATACACACAAGGTTACTGACAACAATTTACCAAAGGATAAAACCATATTTCTTGATATTTTGCAAAATCTCTTAATCCTTCAAAATCAAACATTCAAGCGATACACCCACCTTAAAAATTGATGTTTCCCCTGTTAATAGTTATGCAGCCTTATGAAGTCACAGTCATTTAAATTTTTCGATAAACGCAGGTCTTCTTTTGGGACTATNGCCTTATGAAGTCACAGTCATTTAAATTTTTCGATAAACGCAGGTCTTCTTTTGGGACTATATTCTCTGGTGGAGACATACGTTCATTCCGTGCTTTTTATTGTGCTTAAACACTAAAATTATGTAACTTCTAAAAAAATAAAAACCTGAATACACGTCTTGTTTGTGATGATGGATTACCTATCCCAAGAATGATTCAAGTATCAACAAGTTGATTTTAATAGCAGAATGAATTGAAACCAATGGCGGTCTGGAAGGTAGGNTATCAACAAGTTGATTTTAATAGCAGAATGAATTGAAACCAATGGCGGTCTGGAAGGTAGGAAAAAAAATTTTAATTCACTGTTCCACTAGTATGCTTTGGGAAATGATTGTCAGTAACGTTAGATGTATGAAAATTGAATATATGAACTGTAATCCCCTGTTTTTTTTTTTTTTTTTTNTTTTTTTTTTTTTTTTGCTACAACTAATTATGAGATGTCACTGTTTTTTCTGTATGATGAATTGCATACTTAAGAGACTGATGAAAGTCAAACATGCCTGAAATTAAGAACAAGGACAACGCACATAATCTGGCATGTTTAAAGTTTTTTTAAATTTATTTACTTTTCTTATATACTGTATGGTCTTTGTTTAATGTTATTAAATTATTTGAGTTGTGCCTTATTCCTGTATTGTAGTTTGTGGGTAGGTTTGTATATCACCAAAAATGGATTTTTTTTTTTTCTTTTTTATGATGTATTATGTTTGATTATTCATTAACATGCAAATAGTAAGAAAATTAAAAAGGAAAAAAAGAAAATTGAATATTTTAGGCTCCAACATGCAAAATGGCCTTTATGGTCCTTTAAATTCCTGCAGCATGTATTATCATTTTGTGCTTTGTGACAATAAAAAACTTACTTAAATCGCCTTTTCAGGAGATGCAAGGAAAAACTTTATCTCTGTATGTTGTGCATTCTTTGCAGACGTTTCGCTCATCTTATGGTCAAGAAGGACACGGGCTGTCCGGAGATAAAAAGGGAACTTTTGAGGAAAGTGAAGAGTGCCATCTCCTCCACTGCCGAGCGCTTCTCTGGAAACATGCAGAATGTAAGACCTCCCCCAGAATAAAGACTTCAGCAAAGTTATGGCATGCTATGTTTTGAAAATACACTTGTTGGAAAAATCATCTTCATCAGACAGAACTAATTTACATACAGATAAAAGTTATGCCAAACATTTACTGGACAGTTAAGCTCTTGATGTCTACAGATAAGTTCTTTCATGAGGCAGATTATGATTTTATGCTGAAATAAGAATTGACAGTTAAATATTAGGTCAAAGTGTCCTGTCGGCATACATTCTCATTGTACTTGAACTTCCTCAGGATGCTCACGAGTTCCTGAGCCAGTGTTTAGACCAGCTGAAGGACGACGTGGAAAAGATGAACAGGAGCTTGAAAAACGAAGCCGCAGGCTCGTCGTCCTCCATGGCATGCGAGGACGGCCAACATGCAGCGGCCAGAGCAGAGCCCGGTGAAGAGGCTGACATCTCCCGCATCTACACCTGCCCCGTGACGATAAACATGGAGTTTGAGGTGCAGCACACCATCACCTGCAAAGGGTAAGCTCTGTCTTCTGCGCGGTGATCGGAGCTAAAGAGAGATTGGTTTTGCATGTGTTAAACTTTGATGATGTGTTGCAGCTGTGGCGAGGCGGTGACCAAGCGAGAGCAATTCAACGACTTGTCGATTGACTTACCGCGAAGAAAGAAAATGCTCCCACTTCGCTCCATCCAGGACTCTCTGGATCTCTTTTTTCGAGTAAGTCTTCTTCCACTGACAGTGTATTAGCAGTTTTACTGATTTAAGTCTGACTCGTACTTTTTCCTTTTGCAGATGGAAGAAATTGAGTACTCGTGTGAAAAGTGCTGCGGGAAAGCAGCAACAGTGATGCATAAATTCAGCAAACTGCCCAGGCACGTACAGGCACACTACCAGCTTTAACGAAAATACCCTGTTCAAAGATTTTCCCGTAAAACTTATCCACACTAACGATCAACCAGCACTTCCAGTGTAAAAAAAGATGCTAATTACCACTCTGCTCTCTCTTTTTTTTCTTCAGAGTGCTCATCCTCCACCTGAAACGTTACAGCTTTAACGCCCAGCTGTCTCTGAACAGCAAGCTGGGCCAGCAGGTGGTGATTCCACGCTACCTGACCCTGCTGTCTCACTGCACTGAAGCCACGAGACCCCCCATCAGCCTCTGCTGGAGTTTCCAGGCTGCCATGTAAGAGCCCAACTACTTTAATACCTTCAGCCAAAATAGATTTAAAATAAAAGTTTCATCATTTAGAAGTCTGGGTGGTTATACAATTTGAAGCATTGGGCATAGTAGACAGTGTATGAGAAGCCTGTATATACAGTAGCATAGGATTTATAACTAAATCCGTAGGATTTATAACTAAATTCAGTGGAATTAGTAAGGATGCACTGAATTTGGATCCTTGCTTTAGAGATGATGGTTGAGTGTTAAGTAACAAATTTGACAGATTTTTACTTTATTCTTCTCAAAGGTCCAGAACACTCAAAACCTCCCAGTCTGTCAACTCATCCACAGCACCTTTCCGGTAAGTCCTGCTGCTTCTGCGATGCTTTCAGAAAGCACTGTCAGACAGATACTCAGAAACGGCTGAGGTGCAATGACAGATCTTCATCTGTCCCACAAACTGTTTGTAGTAACAGATCGGTTTCTTTTTTTTTGTTTGTTTGTTTGTTTTTTTCCGGTTTGTAATTTGTGTAGGAGGACCGGAGGAAAGTTGGCTAATTGCAGCTGCAGCTCCGCCCACGTTGACTCTGACAGTGAGGAAGAGAACAACAGGAAGGTGTCGGGGAGCCGGAAGCGACACCTCAGCACCTGTCTGCCTGATGAGGATGACCGGCCAGAAGAGGTGAGCTCAGGCTGACAGGCTTTGGTATTTATGAGGGTTTTTTTTTTTTTCTTTTTTCTTTTTCCTCCTCTGTTTGTTTTGACACTCCGGTTTTCACACCTCTGTGGTTTCAGCGTGGGGCGACAATGGATCCCGTGGATTTCAGCAGCATTAATGATGATGAGATGCTGGCAGCTGTGCTGGAGATGAGTCGTCAAGAAGCCGGACTCTCGGCTCCGCCTGCCCTGGAGAACGAACCAACCAGCAGCCCCGACGCAGGCTTTGGAGACACGGAAACCACAGACCTGTGCTATCAGACAGATATCATGGGCACAGATAGCAAACAGCCTGCAGGTATTCCTACATCATTTTACGATGAAATTCAATATTAGGCAGTCGCTGGTTTCATCTTTAAGATTTAAGAGTTAGGAGAGGTTTTGGAATTAAAGGACCATACCACCCATTTTGTATGTTTGAGTCTAATATATTCAATTTTCATACATGTTACATTACTGACAGTCATTTCCCAAAGCATAAAACCACTTTCCTGATATCTTGCAAAATCTCTTAATCTTTCAAAATCAAATATTCAAGCGATACACCCACCTTGAAAATCAATGTTTCACCTGCTAATAGTTACGCAGCCTTATGAAAGTCAAAGGTCGTTAAAATTTTTTGATAAACGCAGGTCTTCTTTTGGAACTATATTCCCCGGTGGAGACGTACATTCACTCCACGTTTTTTATTGCGCTTAAACGCTAAAATTACATAACTTCAAAAAAAAAAAAAACCTGAATACACGTCTTGCTGGTGATAATGGATTACCTATCCCAAGAACATTTCAAGTATCAACAAGTTGATTTTAATAGCGTACCAGAATGAACTGAAACCAGTGGCGGTCTGGAAGGTAGGAAAATTTTTTTAACTCACTGTTCCAGTAGTATGCTTTGGGAAATGATTGTGAGTAACCTTACGTGTATGAAAATTGAATATATTAGGCTCAAACATGCAAAATGGGTGGTATGGTCTTTTAAAACATGGCTTATTCTGTCTCAGCTAAGATTTGTTATTGAAAGATAACTAGCTTGTGTGTTGGTTTGGTGTAGACATGCTGGATTCTCTGGACCTGACTATGGATGACAACAAGGAGAACCAGACTCCAGAGTGTGTGCAGCAGCAAGAGGAGCTGGACTGGGTCCAGCAGTACAGTCTGGATCAGGAGAGGGAGGAGCAGGAGCTGCAGCAGGCCTTGGCTCAGAGTCTCCAGGAGCATGTAAGACCAAAGACCACGTGACACCTCCACAACTTTCCTTCAAGCTTCACTCATAGTAATGCCTCTGTACACTACAAGATGATGGTAACTGGTGTTTTATGAATGAGGGAACATGTTGCATGACAATTCTTGCCCTTATCGACATGTTAAAGGACCATACCATTAAATATTATCAGGCTTAAACATGCAGAATGGGTGGTATGGTCCTTTAAATCTGGCACTGTATTTTATGAATTCCGCACTGAATACATGAAACAGACATGCCTGAATCAAAATATAACATCAGAATTTCTCACGTCACAACTTGGCCCCATACAGGAGGCCCAAGAGATGAGGGAAGACGACGACCTGAAGAGGGCCACAGAGCTCAGTTTGCAAGGTAGGAAACAGACTTTTACCAAACGGTTTGCATGTTGACCTGCTGGAACTCGTACAGTATAATTCAGTGTCATTTCAATTTATTGTATTTAATCGATGATTACTGAAATTGTTGAAGGTGACAGGGCACATGAAAATATAATACATGAGACTGCTTTGGGCTGATTAGTAATCGTGTCTCTTCCACCAGAGTTTAACAACTCCCTGCCAGACCTGCTGTGCTTAGAGGAGGACTCAGGGAATGATTATGTGCTGGACATGGAGTACAGCGACGCGGAGGCAGAAAGCCTCAAGAGGAACGCTGAGGTACTAAAACGTTTTGCCGCTACAACACCTCCAGCACCTACATCTTTATTTAACTCACAAGATGAACATTAGTCTGGTTGTGCTTTATTTGTAGAATAAATGAAAATGCAACTTCCTGTGCTATGAACTTAAGTAAAAATCCTGCTTGCACACTACAGGCCAGAAGCTTGAGGCTATCCCCAGATTTAGAAAAAAAAAAAAAAAAANAAAAAAAAAAAAAAAATCATCATTATATTTATTTTATGTTTTTGTCATTTTCTGTGCAATAAATTGTAAAATAAGCACTGTATTGATGACTTTTTTTTTTAATCTGGGGATGGCCTCAAACTTCTGTCCTGTAGTGTATCTGTGCAAGAAGTAGCCTGACTTATGATTTTAGTCTAGTTTAATAATCTAATAGTCACAGCATCTGTGTAATAATCCCTCTGATCCACAGAGCGGAGACTTGGCCAACTCATTTCGACTCATCAGCGTGGTGAGTCACATTGGGAGCAGCTCCACCTCTGGTGAGCATTCGTGTGTGTTTTTGTCTCTGTCCAAATATAAATGGATTAAATTAATCATCATTTACACACACACGCAAAAAAAGAAAGCATTAAGAGGTGTCAGAACAGGAGTATCTTTTCTGGCTCGAGTCTTCACAAATGAACTTTACTTTCATTTTTCCCTCTCTAGGCCATTACATCAGCGACGTGTACGACATGAAAAAGCAGTCATGGCTGACTTACAACGACCTGGATGTGTCGCGCACGCAGGAAGCAGCTGTCCAGCGAGACCGCGACCGCAGCGGATACATTTTCTTCTACATGCACAAGTGAGTTGGTAAAATGTACAAAGCCTTGGAACAAAGCAGTGGAGTCTTCCATCCTTTATCCTCCCTTCAGCTTGCTGTTTTAGCCACATACTGGAAAATGTGTGCATCACCTCACAATTTGGCGTGTGTGTGGACATTTCCAAGGTGAATGTCAAAAATTTAATGTGTGAGAAACCAGATTCACCTCCATTCTGAACATTGTGTAGGTGCTACCTTCTTGTGAATAGCAGGTGTGTTTTTTTTTTTTTTTTTTTTNTTTTTTTTTTTTTTTTTTTAAATTGCTTAAACATTGCATTCCAAATTTAAAAGGACCATACCACCCATTTTGCATGTTTGAGCCTAATGTGTATTTTCATACACATAAGGTTACTGACAATCATTTCCCAAAGGATAAAACTGTATTCAGCTTTCCTGATATTTTGCAAAATCTCTTAATCTTTCAAAATCAAATGATACACCCACCTTATAAATGATGTTTCACCTGCTAATAGTTGCGCAAAATTATGAAGTCACAGTCGTTTAAATTTTTCGATAAACACAGGTCCTCTTTTGGAACTATATTCCCTGGTGGAGACATACATTCACTCCACGCTTTTTATTGCGCTTAAATGCTAAAATTACAAAAACTGGAAAAAAACTAAATATATATGTTGTTAGATGGATTACCTGTATGATGGATTACCTATCCCAAGAACGTTTCAAGTATCAACAAGTTGATTTTAATAGCGTACCAGAATGAACTGAAACCAACGGTGGTCTGGAAAGTAGGAAAAAATTTTTACTCACCGTTCCAGTAGTATGCTTTGGGAAATGATTGTCAGTAATGTTATATGTATGAAATTGAATATATTAGGCTCAAACATGCAAAATGGGAGGTATGGTCCTTTAAGCTTCTTTTATTCCTCTGTAAGTGGTCATGTAAATGTTTAGCTGGAAGCTTTCGTTTGACCTCGTGGTTCTAAAGCGGGACGTCAATGTCTTTGTCTCTGTTTAAAGGGACGTGTTCGAGCAGCTGTCTGAAATGGAAAGAGCTTCAGCCAGCAGCAATCCAGAAGCAGGAAGGAACGTCCTGCAGCCCCTATGAGTGCTACGATTTGGACTCCACACACACACACACCCTGCTGGAAGGAGCTGTCCTTCCAACACCTGAGTACTACTGATTGCTGTCTGTTGTGGTCGTCTTCCCTTCTGCTGTAGGCCACAAAAAGCTACATTACCACCTGCAAATGCCAGCAGATGTGGGAAACTGTCAGAAGACTTTTTTGCTACACCAGAAACGCGGTTACAAATGTTCTGTAGATCAAGTTTTGTCTCCGAGTTTTGAGCCTCAATTTTTTATTTTTTATTTTTTTGGTTTTCTTTTCATTTTATCAATCGTTTTGTAAAGGTTTATTCTTTGTTTCTTCGCACACTTTAATGATGTTCAGACTTTAACTTTAAAGCAATCTTCAAACACCAGGAGCTTCATTTATTAAACTGCATGAAATCCGTACTTAAAGTTTATTACAGATTAAACATTAAAAACATTCAGAAATATAAAACCACCACACACAGGTTCTCTTTTATCTCACAGTCCTGTCAGGTGCTCACATTCTCCCATCAAATTTGTATCTAGAAATCCCAATTTCTGTGAGAAGTGTGTGCAGCTTTCAAGCCCTAAGCGGGGATAAATGAGGCCCCAGTTGCTGCTGGTGCTCTATAGATTGTATGGTTTGCAGAAAATAATTTCTCATATAAACAAATATTCTATGTTGGAGTATAAGCTATTATAGATTAGAGGATTGTTGTATTTAGCGGGTAATTTGGTGCAATATTTATGTTTTGGCACAAACTGGCTAATTCTAACCAGCTTTCTTTCAGAGTGCTTTTTATGCTTGATGTATAAGTGCGTATGGCTGTCTCCATATTTTATAAATCAAAAAAAGTAACGCTCAGTAACACTGCTTGTCTTTTCCGAGCTTTACTCAGTAAAATCCACTTTACTGTTAAGGGGTTTGTCCCTCTTGTGCCTCCCAGGAAAACTTTTATAACTGTGTAAACAAGCTTTACTTTCAGAGTTGCACAGCCGTTTTCAATGTTTAACCTCAGTGTTTTAAATGTGTAGGTCAGATTTTCCTCTGTAAAAAGCCAACAGATCTTTCTATTTATTGCAGCATAGGTTTTAAGTTGTCTTGGTTGATCCATCAAGACGACATAAAACATCTTGTCAACATTCCCTGGGAAACAACCATGAGAAATGATTAATACTAGACAGCCAGGGAAGATAATGATTGTATAATGTCTATATTCCACCATCTTCTTGGGCCAGTATAGAGTGGCTTTAATGAATTGTGCTCGCTCTGTTCAGCTCGCTGGTGTTGGTCAGGTCTATAGAGTGAAGCATATGGGAGCGAGTCTGGGTATCTGAAGGTTTGTTATTCCTGTATTAGTTCTGATACTCACCACTGGTCATACGGTTGTTCTTAAATACCAATAAATAACAAAAATATCATTTTGAGGCATCTGTTGGCTCAGTGATTATCACAACGTCGCCAGTTCATTTGCAGCCGTGTTTGCATATCATTCTTCTCTCTCTCCTTACCTCTTAATATTGGCAATAAAGGAAACATGCCACAAAAGTGTAGTTTTAATCTGCACAAAAAAATACCCACATTTTCATATGAACACTGTACATTTGCAGAGAAAAGGGATTTCTGTTGGACCTTTTTCCAGCAACGTTACTTTGCAACCAGCAGACTTCATCTCAAAATCAGAGAACAGCTTTGAGGAAAAGGAATTAAAAAATGTATGGTACCCTGGCTCCTTAAAGGACCATACCAACCATTTTGCATGTTTGAGCCTAATATATTCAATTATCATACATGTTACGTTACTGACAATCATTTTCCAAAGCATACTACTGGAATGGTGAATTAAAAATGTTTTTCCTACCTTCCAGACCGCCATTGGTTTCAGTTCATTCTGCTATTAAAATCAACTTGTTGATACTTGAAATGTTCTTAGGATAGGTAATCCATCATTGCGAACAAGACATATTTTCAGGGTTTTTTTTCGAAGTTATGTAATTTTAGTGTTTAAGCGCAACAAAAAGTGTGGAGTGAATGTGCTCCGCCGGGGAATATAGTCCCAAAAGAAGACCTGCGTTTATCAAAAAACGTAAACGACTGTGACTTCATAAGGCTGTGTAACTATTAGCAGGCAAAATATTGATTTTTAAGGTGGGTGTATCACTTGAATATTTGATTTTGAAAGNACTATTAGCAGGCAAAATATTGATTTTTAAGGTGGGTGTATCACTTGAATATTTGATTTTGAAAGAGTAAGAGATTTAGCAAAATCTCAGGAAAGCTGAAATATGGTTTTATCCTTTTGTAAATGGTTGTCTCTAGCATAACATTTCTTACATTACGTTCAAACATGTAAAATGGACGATATGGTCCTTTAAGTCTAAAATTCCACACAAGTACTGTTAGCTTTTCTTACTGCAATGACTCATTCCATAGTTCATGTTGCCTGTATCCTGACTGAAACTGCACCAAACTTAAAGGACAATACCAGCGATTTTACATGTTTGAGCCCAATATATACAAGATGCTTATGCATTTATTGGGCTTAAACATGCAAAATCACCAATATTTTCCTTTAAGCAGCCCCAAAGCATGACGCTGTCACCACTTTGCTTCACAGCAAGTAGATGCTTTGGGAATAACCTGGCGGTAACAGGCCTAATTTACTTTTCATATTTGTTTGTCCCACTTGTATGTCCCGAATGCAGTAAAAAATAGTCAAATTATAAAGAATGAAAATCTTTTTCTATAGAATTCCTGAAGGAATATTTTAATAAAATATCACAGTGAACATGCTCAGCTTTAACATTTATAACACTTGAACAACACTTAACATCCAGTGTTTGAGAAGGATGCCTTCAAAAAATACAGCTGTAATATAAAGTTTCATTTTTGAAAAGGTTTCACTGCTTCTGCATTAGTTTATGAATTACAGTGTGACACCGTTGAAGTCCACATCTGGTTATTGAATGGTGCAAAGACAAAAGGAAGCACCATTCCCACTTCAAGCTTGAAACCTGCATCTGAAGTTGATGCAGCAGGCGATGGCCGCCGTCACCTGTCCTGACTGCATCTCTTCGTCAGCGACTCCAGGTGTCGTCCTGTGAGTCTGTTGTACTCGCTCAGAATGTAGCTTTCCCTCTGCAGCATCTGGAAGCAAATTTAAAAGGTATATGTGACTACATAGTGACTAAAGATGCAACAAAGAGCACATTCAGTCAACAAAAATTGATTTCAGAATTCATAATCTGAAGAAATATAGCCTCAAAGAGTACATCCTGTTGCTATCACCATATCTCCATACTCACCTCAGTCCATTCTTCTTCTGTCTCATGCCGGTATCCCAGTAGATGACAGATGCCATGAGCAGTGATAACCTGATCCATGAGGTAATGAGAGGAACAATCATTTTATGTTCGAGATATGAGTTACTGCAGATATATGAAGGATGGTGGAAGTTTCAGTCCTAAATTACTGCGTGAAGAACAGAACAAAGCATTTAACTGGATATCAGTGAATAACTTGAAAGGAACAAGTAACGTGCTCCTCAAAATAAGAAATCTAAATGTTTGAGTCCAATAAATGCAACCTGAATACACCTTACATTCCTGTCATCTATTTTCCAAAACATACTTCTGGAGCTGTCAATTTTAAAATTGTTTTTCCTACCTTCCAGACTGCCATTGGTTTCAGTTCATTCCATTACAGTCCAAAAAGCAACTTGTAGAGACTTGAAATGTGCTTGAAATACATAACCCTTTTTTTTTTTTTTTTNAAAAAAAAAAAAAATACGGTTTTATATATTGGAATATGAGTAAAGCAATGTGTAGTATTTATTGGGCTCAAACATGAAAAACTACCATTATGGTCCTTAAACACCGCAGCAGGCAGAATTCAATGAACACGGTTGAACATAATAACAACATAACAATTCTGTGAAATTCTTGAAATCAACAGCCTCCACTTGTAAACAGAGTCACACCGTTAGATGATCTTAGATCAAATGAAAAATAATGTGAGGTGCTACAGATTAATACTCACAGTGAGAGCTCCATGTAGATCCAGTGTTTCATCCTCCTGACACTGCTTCATCACAAACTCCACCCCCAGGAAAATGTCCCCAAGGTTCAACTCATCTCTATGAAGCGGACAAGGCAGCTTGCCAGGTCTCAGGTCCTGAAAGACAAAAACAACATTTGATTTGCTTTGACTGGAGGAATAATAGTCAATTCTTTTTTTCTGTTTTTAACTCTAGGTGTTATATGAATTTTTTCATTTACTCCTAATTTTGTTGGGGTACATATCAAGCAGGGCTAGACACCATGACCGGGGTCAACCCTTATCCCACTAAAATTCTAATCGGGCCCCCTTGTACCCCCCTCCCCCAATCTGAATAGATTATTGATTTTCCATTTTTAATAAGGTCAAATGTTCAGCCCAAATGGCAAATGACCTCCAACAAAGTGGGAATAATGTTACATCTTCCAAAATAATAAAATATTTACATTTCCAGTGATTTATTTAATTGATTGTCAGGCCACCTTAGCTTTGTTTTTTTTTTGTTTTTTTGGTTTTTTTTTTAATGAATTATTAGCACCTCTTGGAGATCGGAATGTTTATGTATATATATGTGTGTGTGTGTGTACATTACATACTGTATGTGATAGCGCAGAAAGAGTATAATTAAAGGTCACTGTGCTCCCTTTACTGTGAGTCGTGCATCTATGCAGCCTCCTTATCAGGTTCATAGGTAGAAACTTGCAGTTATATTTACCTCGTGGAATGGAAACGAGAGCACATCCGTGGGCA
The DNA here is from genome assembly GCA_014773175.1 of Lucifuga dentata. NCBI lineage: Eukaryota > Metazoa > Chordata > Actinopteri > Ophidiiformes > Bythitidae > Lucifuga > Lucifuga dentata. Next base: position 120,238 of record VXCM01001897.1, read on the forward strand.
CATTCTTCTTCCGATACGTGTAATTTATCTGTTGAATCCTGCGGTTATCCACGCAAATGATGCCTAAGTCAAATTTCTTAATGCCCAGTATGTGCCTGAGTGTCTCAACGTCCCTGCGCAGTCTAGCGCGGCGAAGAGGCACCACCTTCTGGAGATTCCGCAGCACTACTCCCATTGTAAAACTAAACTGGAAATAATTTGTGTTACGTGCTAACGAGACATGGGTGAAAATTAAAACTGACCCACCTCAGACGTCGGTCAGTTAATAATTCGGCGGTTTTACGAAGAAGGTTGATGATCTCATAAAAACGTTTATATATCTATGGATGATTTTACAGTCATTCCGGGCAGACAGAATTCAAGGTGAGACGGCCCGGTAGTATCATATAGACCCCTAAGACTGATTATATAAGGACTTATAAATTGTGTAAAAAAATAATCATATAGTTAAAGAATGGTTGTCGCTCGCCTGTTTACAATTTGGTTGGGAAAGGCAGCCGTTTTAACGGTATCCATGGTGGAACTGAATTTCGGTCTTGCGTCCGGACAGAAATATCTGTCGGACCGGGCCCGGAAGTAGTCATGTTTTTTTTTTTTCTCTCTCTCCACTAAACCTTTATTGTACAAGGTGTCTAAGTACAAATAGTGTCGCATATATCAGTACAAACGAAATATTATAGAAAATCTACTGATATACTGTTTGGCCAAAATTCTTTTGGAAATGTTAATCACTTTCACTTTTTTCCCCTTGAGCATGTGTTTAAAGCGGTCATAGCAATGACTAATGAGTGGTTTTGACTTTTGAGCCGAAGAGAAATGAAGTTAAACAATTGAGTTAAGTGAAGTTTAGCAGATATACGTAAGTGATATATGTTCATTTTATTCAGCATCTTGGCATTAAGAGCATATGAAATTTAACCTCATACTTAAAATAAATAAATAAATATATAATCCACTCCATATCACTCGGTGGCGGTATTGTGCCGTAAACATCAAATACAAATGGAAGAAGAAGAAGAAAAAAGCAGAAGAAGAAAGGCAAAAACTTGCTAGTGGTTCATTTTTCCCGTCTGGATTGTAAAAAACTATAATATTTTTGTACATATTTTGTTAGTTATGCCGATGTTACAAGTTCAGGTAATGAGACTGTCGCTGAGCGGTTCATCTTAACTTAGCTAAAGGCAGTTAGCTATATTTACTTTAACAAGGTGTTAGCTTTTGCTAAGTTAGCGGCTATTGAACGTATTTTACATATATATATATACATATATATATATCTGTGGATCATTCTTCGTAGTGTTAGGATGTTACGCTGAACTACCCAGAGAAGCGTTATGGATGTGTTATGGATTTCTGTCTCTTAAATGCCTATGTGAAAAACATTTAACGTTACTTCATCAAATAACCAAGGACGTTACCACAACTATTTATACCATGAATCAAAACAACCCGTTTGGCAGTCCGCAGGGTGGAGCTTTCCAAGCTCCAGGAAGCACTATTAAGACTAATTTATTCCAGTCTTTTGGACAACAAAGTACCAGCAGTCAGCCCCAGAGTGTGGGCTTTTTCCAGTCACCATCGTTTGGTCAGCAATCAGTCTCAAATCAGTCCTCATCCCTTGGAAGTAGCATGTTTGGACAGGCACCTGCCTTTGGACAGAGCTCTGTATTTGGTCAGCCTTCTACACAGCCTTCTTCCTCGATGCTTGCAATGAACCAGGCTCCTGCTTTTGGACAACCATCCATAGGACAAGGCAGCTCAGGCTTTAGTAGTAACACTGGACCAGGTTTTGGACAGACCAGCGGACAGAGCCAGAGATCGGTCTTTGGGCAGACACCTATGGGTGGGCATAGCACACCTATGTTCGGGCAGACCTCTGCATTTGGGCAAGCTTCAGGATTTGGCCAGCAGACCTCAGGATTTGGCCAACAGACGCGGTTTGGCCTCCCCACAGGAAACTCCCAGCTGCCTTCAGGCTCCACCACTACCTTAGGGACACCCCCGCACCTGGTCTTTGGACAACCACTCTTTGGACAGCCACTGTCTACTGGTTCCACCTCCAGTACCTTCAGCACAGGTCAGAGTGTGTCCCAAAGCAAAGGCTTTGGGTCATCTGAGTTCAGTTTCAAGCCTGCCAATGAGGTGCTATTCAAACCCATCTTCAGTGCCAGTCCTGAGCCAGCAAACCCACAAACTACTTCAGTGTCCAGCTCACCTTTTGGCAGCAGCGCAGCACAAACAAGCTCCAGCACCACATTGAGTAGCAGCAACACCACCACTGATTTCTTGACTGGAACAAAGTCTGGGCCACTGGGCTTCAGCTTCTCTCAGCCTGCTGCAGCCCCATCAGTCTCTGTGCAAAACAACCCACTGACGTCTAGCACCGGAACTGCACCTACCACTTTACAGTTCACCTTTTCCCAACCAGCTCCCCCATCCAGCTCCAACGCTAAGTCATCCACCACCATGCCGGCCAGCCTGTCATCTTTCAACTTTTCAGGACAAGCCCTCCAGCCTCAGAAAACTACAGTTTTTGGAGAAAACCCCTTTATTCAGGCATCAGTGTTGGGTGATACCAAAGCCAAATCAGAAACAAGTACAGATGAGAAAGGGAATACCTTTGAGGAAGCAGAGGGCACGAATGTGTTTGCACAGCTGCGCAAAGCTGCCAAACGTAAGCAGGATCCAGCAACCATCAGTACCGGTGCAGAGAAGCCTGCTGTGGAAGACGATACAGCAGGCGGAGACTCACCACAACAACCCACAAAGAGACACCTGATGAGGTCTCGTGGTTTATTTGGAAGGGCAATAAGCCAGCTGTGGAAGAATAACCCAGTTAAGCGAGAAGCTGCAAAGCAGAGTCAGCAGCAGGCACTGGAGTGGGGACAGACGGGGAGCGTCACCATTCAAGCTAAGGACAACTTCCTGACTACCACACCACCCAGGGCACAAGCACCCATCAAGGAGGTGCTGGAGAAAGCTGAGGAGTCAGGTGAGACAAAGACATGAATCATGATGACCATGCATTATTTCTAAGGCAGATTTGAATTTTTTTTTATGAAACCTACTGTGGCTTTATGCAAAACTAAGTCAGCATAACAAAAAAAAAAAAAAAAAAAAAAAAAAAAAAAAAAAAAAAAAAAAAAAAAAAAAAAAAAAAAAAAANAAAAAAAAAAAAAAAAAAAAAAAAAAAAATATATATATATATATATATATATATATATATATATAATGATTGGTGAGCCAATTTGCTGGACTTGCCTGAATAGACTGACTGACTGAAGGCTGTTTTCCAGTGCTTCAGGAATAAAGTTTAGATAATTAATGAGGATCAAATCTTTTTCATTCGCTGTATGAAATGTTGCCACACTGTGAAAGTGGGCAATATTGCTGCAGATCCTGAGCACCTGCTAAGAAATTAAAATTAAGAAATCTTTGATTATGATGGGGAGGGATCTTAAAGGCAGATTAGTCAAAGGAAATTACTCCTGAACTGCAAAACATGTTAATCTGGGTGAGGATGTTTTCTTAAAATTTACTTTAAAAGTTAAAATATTTGCACTGCAAAATTAAAAGGTTATTGTTGTTGAATTGGCAAGATTCACTTAAATTTTCATCCTGTTGAATATTTAAGAAAATGGTTTCCATTAATAACAAGAACAGATTAGATCATGAGAATATAGTTCCTCCAGTCTTCCCATAGCCTCTCACTCACTTTACTCACTTTACTCACTTTAGAATCGCCAGCAACTCCAGATCCAAAGCCTGAAACCACATCCGTCGTCAGGCGTAACCTACGCACAAAGAGCACAGACAGCCTTGGTGGCTTGCCTCCTACTGACTGCACCACCATCCAGTGTAAGAATGTGCCTCCAGCCTGCAACAAAAAGGACATGCTCAAGAAGCACTTTGCTCGTTTTGGCAAAGTCCTCAGGGTTTTCTGTCGGCCTGCCAATAACCTGGCCATCGTGCACTTCGAGGATCACGTGAGTTACACTCATGCTACTTACTTAGATATTAGTTTTTTCTGATGCTGATGTATAAATAAAAAAGATTGAACAAAGGAAGCTGATTTCTGACATTGTGCACACCATTTCTTTTAAAGCACATTTTTCACCCCTTTTGTCACCCCTTTCACTCTTTCAGGCATCAGCTGCCAAAGCAAAGAAGAAAGGCAAAGACCTGTATGGAAATGAACTCCTCATCTTGTGGCAGAGGAAGAAGCAGAGTAAATATTATACTAAATCATATCTCTTAAAAAGCTCAGTTTAATATAGAAATAATTACCAGCTTTACTTATTGTTACCAAAGTAACTTTTAAGTAGGATCATGTGGACTATTAAATCTTTCGGTGAAAATTAAAAAGCGATGACAGAGTTACTCAGAGTGCTACAGAAAATGTGGCGCATCAGTCAGTGATACTTCAACCACAGCAAATTAATCTACCATTACTTGTTTTAATACTTAGGTCATCCTACTACTAAATTTTAACATGTTGTGATAATGTAACAGGTGCTGAGCAGCTTATTTCATGTTTCGTTCACTTCCCAACATTCTTCATCTGTTGCAATTCTTGATATTGATTCTGCTTCTTTGTGTGTGGACTTGCAGGTGAAAAGGGAAAGAGACCTGCAGGAGAAAAGGAGGAAGCAGAGGAAGAAAGCCAGGACACCGAGTCAAAGCCTACTTCCTCCCTCCTGAGAATGCCGACCTTCCGATCAGCCGGCATCAGCAGCACAGCAACTTTCAGCCACAGGTAACACCTGCATTTAGTGATGTTATTAGAGTGAGACGTTTTCTATAAATTTTAATCCATTTGCTTCTTTTTCATTTCTGATGGCAGAAGTTTTTTTTTTTTTGTTTTGTTTTCTCATCCTTGAATTACATCCTGGACCTCTCTAAATTCAGATTTATGCATTCCTTCCTGTTTTCTTGTATGTCTTCATCAGCTCTCCGGTAAAGAACCCGCCTGTGGCCATGTCTCAGTTTGACAGCGAACCACAGCAAGAGATCAGCACAGAGAGCCAGAGCTTGGATCGCCCCGTCCCCTCCTCCCTCCTCCACCTCATCGGCCTGGTGGCTGAGACAGCTGAGGACAAGTACCGCCTTCTGGAGCAGAAAGACAAGATCCTACGACAAGGTGGAGCTGCAGACACATATTCCAGTCATATCATAACAGTTCAGCTCAGAATTTGCATGTATTAACTGTACCTTAAAAACATCTAAAAATTCTGTCTGGCTATACTGGCACAGGTCGGCCCAAGCGGACAGACCTGGACTTGTCCAAGGTGTTCGTGGGGACATGTCCTGATATGTGTCCTGAGAAAGAGAGGTACATGAGGGAAACAAGGAACCAGCTCAGCACCTTTGAGCTTCTCCCAGACACAGAGATGGTAAGTCCTGAATGCCTCTGTTTTGTGTTTCCTTGAACTTCTCTGAAATAATTTCCTTCCACTGAAAGTGTCTCATGTTGATCCCACTCAGGTAGATCACGCAGCAGCCATCAAGGAGTACAGCCGCTCGTCAGCCGACCAGGAGGAGCCCCTCCCCCACGAGTTGCGTCCCCTGCCTGTTCTCAGTATGACCATGGACTACCTGGTGACTCAGATCATGGACCAAGGCCTTGACAACTACAGGGATTGGTATGATTTTGTCTGGAACAGGACCCGCGGTATCCGCAAGGTAAGGCCTGGCTCTTTGAACGTGGTCTGTCTCTGCCCTCAACAGCAGAGTCAGTTGTGTGTAGAAGCCTTGTCACAATTAAAACAGAACCCTAAAGAGTATGATGTGTAATTGATGTGAAAAAAAGATTTTAACATTCTACCTTTTAGACTGATTTTGCATCCCATACTTCTTTACGTGTCACAGGATATCACCCAGCAGCACCTATGCTGTCCACACACGGTGTCGTTGATTGAAAAGTGCACACGCTTCCATGTGCACTGTGCCCACCACCTCTGTGAAGAGCCCATGTCATCTTTTGATGCCAAAATCAACAACGAGAACATGACAAAATGCCTGCAAAGTCTTAAAGAGATGTACCAGGACCTGGTCACGTGCAACATCTACTGCCCCCGAGAGGCAGAGTTCCGCCAGTACAACGTGCTGCTGAAGCTCAACGATGGTGACATCCTACGGTTAGTCCCTGAAGAAACACACAGATACACAGGTTCTTGAATACTGGCTCAAGAATGTTGTAAATGTAACTGAGACGGGGCATGAAAAACTGATCATTGTCATCAGACATTATAGAATTCAAATTTGCCACAGATGCATCGATACAGAAGAAGAAGATTAGGGCCACTTGAAAAAATAAAAAAAGAAGGGTTCTGAGATTAAAGTCAGAATTATGAGGAAAAAAGTCAGAATTCTGAGATTAAAGTCAGAATTCTGAGGAAAAAAAATCAGAATTCTGAGAAAATGTCAGAATTTTGAGAAAAAAGAAACAACTTTTTTCTCAGAATTCTGACTTTAGTCTCAGACCGCTTTTTTTTTTTCAGGTGGCCCTAATCCTCTTCCGTACATCTACTTAAACTGGATGAGAGTGCCACTTAGTTCCACTTGCCAAAATGATAAAACAAATATTAACTGATGCTTTTGTGAGGGAAAAAAATAATAAATACAGTGACATTTAAATACCAGGGATATTTTGGAAATGGAAATTACAATGACTGTGAATGTTGTTTGCACTTACCACATTTGTATCAGTTGATATGATAAAGAAGTACTTACCCACAACTCGTCCACGCAGCGAGGTGCAGCAGTTTCGTGACGAGGTGCGAAACTCTCCTGAGGTGAAGTTTGCCGTCCAGGCCTTTGCTGCACTCAACAGCAACAACTTTGTTCGCTTCTTCAAGCTGGTGAAAGGAGCATCATACCTCGCTAGCTGCCTCCTACACAGATACTTTAATCAGGTAAACTATATTGTTGTCAGTGAATAAGACTAGAAAAATGTTGAACTTGTTTAAAGCTTTACAAATCTATAGTATAACACTATATTAAGCATGTTGAGTTGTTGAACCGCAGCCAGGAATGATATGTTTGATTTATTATTTCTGTGTTTGCAGGTCAGAACCAAGGCTCTGAAGACCCTGAACATGGCTCACACTGTGGGCTCTCAGCGGTCAACTGCATTTCCAGTTCAGGACATGGAGCGGATGTTAATGTTCCGCGATACTAACGAGACAACTGACTTCATCCGGCAGTATGGCCTCACCATCAGCAACGGGTAAATATGGACCAACAGACAGTAGGAAAACAGATGAAGAGTAGTAATCACACTCTTCATCTTCCACATGTTAACACATGCTAAGCTAATGTCTGTTAGCAGGTGAAACATTGAATTTTAAGCTGAGTGTATCCCCTGAACATTTGATTTTGAAAGATTAGGGGATTTGGCACAATAACAGGAAAACTACATCAGTAATGTAGCGTGCATTCAGGTAGTATTTATTGGGCTTAAACATGCAAAATTATGACCGTTACGGTCCTTCAGGTGCCACAATACTCTTGGAGAGATGGTGGAGAGATNAAAAAAAAAAAAAAAAAAAAAAATGAATAAGAGCTGGAAAGCCTTGCAAAATAATCAGAGTTGCTAGTATTGGTCACCAACCCTATCATCTGATAGCGGCGGAATATTATGTCTCATATTATGTTTTACAATATATAAGCAATGAGCAACTCCATCCACAGCATGGTGGAGCTGAGCCGGACAGCCTATCAGGAGCCACAGCTGCCTCTGCCCCAGAAGAAGTCAGACGTCATCCTGGCAAAGAAAACCATGTTGATCGGAGAGGTGGTGAATGGAGACCATCTCCCCAAACCCCCTCAGCACACACCCATCTGCAGCTTTGACTCCCAGAACAAGTACCGTGGAGAAGGCCCTGTGGCCGAGCCCACGCCGAGCCCCTCTAAAGGGACAGGTATTGCCTTCAATTCACTGATTTGAATGCTGGTATTTATTCATTTCTCTGGGTCATTGTGGAAAGTAATTCTGAATATTCATATAAACTATTATCGCAAATGATCAAAAAAAAAAGACTAACAACACTCAAAAGGAATATCAGGGTTAATATTCCTTTAGAGGGTTGTTAGTCTTATACTTCACAATATTTCCCTCTGTAAATGTTTGAATTTTGCTTTTCTATGTCATCTCAGATTTTGCAGCAAAGGTTGAGGTAACGGCTCCGTCCGAGTTTGATCCGCAAATTAAGCCGATAAAGCTGCTCGGTGAGCCCAGGTTGTTTGGGCAGACTCAAGCCATCGCCGAGCCTGCAAAAGCAGCAGGCACCAATGAAACAGGAGAACCAGCTGAACCCTCAGCCCTCCCAGGAGATGCCCAGCAGCTATTCCAGCCTATCACCCCACCTCAGCCTGTCAAACCTGAGCTGCCTCCACCCAAACCTCAGCCAGTATACACAGACGAGGTGAGGAACATCTCTCCTTTATGTTATTTCAGTCCATATTAGATGCCCTAATTGCAGATCTTGAACGCAGCATCACTCGTCCTTTCATACGGTTCCATTTCCTCCTGCAGGACATTCTGGCTGGTCTGGACAATATGGTGGATGAGGTGGTTCAAGCAGCTATAACTGAAATAGCCAGTGCGGGCGCTGGCTATGCCAAAACAGCTCTTGCGTAAGTTAAAAATAATGTGGCACCTTTTTAAATTTATTAACGGGGCTTCAATCTACCATCGTGCCTCACACAACATAATAATGCACAAACTGGAGTTTATCACAAACCTGCCTTTGCATTTTTAGTGATGTTATATATGAAATTTATTATACAAGTCTCCCCAAAAAAAGGTGTGGCCTCTATTAGTTAGTCAATACTGGGAAACACAATGGGTTGACCCTTAGATGTTTTAAAGAGGACTAACTTACAGTCCTGTTGCTTGTGGTTTTGCAGGGAGAGCAGTGTGCAGGTGGAGTCACTGGTGAATGAGGTGGTGGGACAGATGCTGCAGGAGATGTCCTCCACCCAGATCCAGCTGGAGCAGGAGCGTGTCGCTGAAGAGAACCGCAGACTGGAAGAAGCAAGGTTGGGCTTCTGAGTTTTGCCTTTGTATAAACTCCAGTCTGATGACAGCACAGTTTATTTTAGCCCTAAAATAAAAAGTTCAAATATCTTCTACACTGACACAAAACAGTCCTCTGAAGCTCATATCCAGGTTGTTAGCTCATTTTTTAGTCTTTTTATTACCTTAGCAAATTGACAATGAAGCAGTTTCACCCCAGATTCTTATGTACTAATAATCATAATCAGTAATTTTCATCACAGTATCCTCAGAATAATTGGATTGTCAATTTAGCCTAATTTCATGCAACTCATCCACGTGTTTTCCGTTTCTTTTCATGCCAGACGGAAGCAGGAGCACGAGGCTTTCTTAGCCCACTTCAGCCTCTCTCTCTGCACAGAGATCATCCAAGAAGTGCTGGCAGAGAGCATCCAGGAGACTGCTTCCTCTCAAATCCAGTAAGATATCGAAGCTCAGCCAGCACAGCCAAAAGCATCCATGAACACTGATGGCCTTTTTGTTGTTTTTTTTTAGTAAAACAAAAAAAGGGTTTTTTAAAAAATACGCAATAGAAGCACTCAAAAAATTTCAAGTAACAAGTAAAATCGAATGCACAAATTAATACATAATACTCATATCATGACTGCAAATGTTTCAGAGCTCACCGTGTTTTAATATTTTAGTTTGATGTATTCTTTTGAATGTGAAGTGTTAGTTTGACTTAAACATTTTTTACCTCTCTTTTCAGGGAAGCGTTGAACGAGAAAGCAAAGTGTGTGGCTCGATGCACAGAGCAGGTCTGCATGAGTCTAATCGAGGAAACTTTGGAGGCAAAAATCACACTCTTGGCTGAAGAAATCCTGGTGGTGGAGCTGCAGCGCATCCACAAGTACATCAAACGGTAAGCAAGGGGCAGAATGTGGAATGATATAGCAAGGACTGAATACCTAGCAACAATCACGCCAGTTATTTTCAGCCACCATTTGATTCACGTATTAAGTAGTATTTTTGGTAGGTGAAAGGTAATGGATTACTGTTTCCTGAGTAACTTTCCTAACACTCTCAGTTTATTTTTCTCCTCTCATCTCTAACACCAGGTGGCGTGATGTCGTAGCGGTGCGTCGGCAGCTAAAGAGACAGATGAGAGGTTTCCCTGCTGCTCCTTGCTGTGTGGATCCTCACTTCAAACTGAAGGCTCTGGCCCCCAGTGCCCCCGCACAGCCCTCCATAGCAGATCTGGCGTCTGGCTGGGTCAACCTGGGCAACTCTGGCAAACTGGCTCTTTCCAGCACCAGGTATCTCCAATCTCTGTTTAGTGCTCAAACCAAAGTGCTTCTCTAACTGCTTCTTATTGCACTGTTATTGGATTTAAAATTGATTTTAATTGCCCTTTGGGGACAAATAAAGTTTATTGAATTGATGGTAAAGTGTGGTATTATTCATTATGAATTGGAAATCTGAATGGATTATCCCATTTGTTGTATGGCTATTTCCCAGAGATTAAAATATATGAAATGTTGGTTTACGTTTTCAGGAAATATGATCTTTAAAGGACTATTTTGCATGTTTGAGCCTAATATATTCAATTTTCATACATGTAATGTTACTGACAATCATTTCCCAAAGCATACTACTGGAATCGTGAATTAAAACCTTTTTTTCCTACCTTCCAGACTACCATTGGTTTCAATTCACCCTGGTACACTATTAAACTCAACTTGTTGATACTTGAAATGTTCTTGGGATAGGTAATCCATCATTGTGAACATGTACATTCAGGTTTTTTCAGAGTTTTGTAATTTTAGCATTTAAGCACAATAAAAAGTGCGGAGTGAATGTATGTCTCCACTGGAAAATATAGTCCCAAAAGAAGACCTGTGTTTATCGAAAAATTTAAACGACCGTGACTTCATAATTTTGCGTAACTATTAGCAGGCGAAACATCGATTTTTAGGGTGGATGTATCACTTGAATATTTGATTTTGAAACATTAAGAGATTCAGCAAAATATCAGGAAAGCTGGAATACGGTTTTATCCTTTGCGAAATGATTGTCAGTAACATACCATGTATGAAAATTGAATATATTAGGCTCAAACGTGCAAAATGGCCAGTGTGGTCCTTTAAATGGAAAGTTTTTGTGTTGGGTTATCGTCATTACCTGGTGAAAAGTCATAGCCTAGTAAAACTTAACAGCAGTTAAAGCAGCAGTAATAATATGTCCCACATCTTAAGGTTGCTGAAAATGAGACAAGAAGTCACCCACAAGATGAGGGTCCAGTACTACTATCAGCAGCTGCTGGAGTGAGTTATGACTTCACCACTACGTTTATTCAGTCGGGTCCATCTTATTAAGCAGCATTTTGATTCTTGGTTGATGTTGCTCTCAGGGAGTTGGTGTGGGTGCCACTGGATTTGCCAGCGCTGGTGACAGAACATATTCCCGACCCACCCGACAGGATCTTCTGGAAAGCTGTTCTCCTTTTACCCAGCGACCACGAGAGTGTAGCCAGCATGGCTGACAGGTAAACAGCTTCACTTCAGTTTGAGGTTCATGTATGACCGGTGGACATTTTAAAGCACCACACCACACCGTTGATTTTACATGTTTTATCCCAATGCCAACCATTTTTCAAAAAATCAAACCATATTTAATTTTTGTGTTATTTTGTCAAATCCCCTAATCTTTCAAAATCAGGTGATGCATCTGATCCGCCTTAAAATTCATTGTTTCCCATGCTAACACTTAAGCATGATTGTAGAAAGGCATGTCTGTTTTAATTTCTCGGTAAAAGCAATCTTCTCCCTCTTGTTGTCTTCAGGGTCCTGTCAGACTGGCTGGAGGTGAAGTTTGGGGGTGACCCGGGGTCAGAGGTTAGGGTGGCAGATGGCACTCTGCAAACTCTCTGTGTCACCAACACACTCCAGGAGAGCAGAGAACACACTCACAAAGTCCACATCAGCATCAAGGTGAGATTACATTACATGTGGTGTCATGGATTTTAATTGTCCTTCTGGGGACAAATAAACTTTATCGAATTGAATTGGATGGATAAGAGTAAGCATAAAGGATTTTTAAAAAGTTTCAGTTACAAGATCAGGACAGTGTATGCCATAAAAAGTCATATTTAATCAATCTGTAGCTTTCAGTAGAACATGAGTAATGAGTGGGAAAAAAAAGTGCTTCAGACAATTAGGTGCAGGGTAATTACTGTTTGGATAAAACATGATTTACACATGAATGAATGAGGCATCATTAGAACTTAGTGCTATAATTATACAGCTTACATTGCCTTAATGCGATGTAACATGGGGTTTTATGGTCAGTCTTCCTTGGTGTGTTTTCACAGGCGTCCTGTGGTCCTCTGACTGATGACAGCCTGTCCAAAATAGAGGAGTGCTCTGAGCTCCAGGGGACAGGAGCCTTGATCCTGCTGCTCCCCGCTCTATTCGCTGTCGATCCCGGGCACGACCAGCAGGACGTCCCCCTCCTGTCGGCCCTGGTTCAGCTTAAACAGCTACAGCAAGTCAGCGCCTGGAACTGCCAGCTGCCTTTGGCCATTCTGGTTCCTGGGTCTGCCAATGGTGACGACGATACACAGAAACTTGAAGAAGGTACAGTGAAATTAGGATTTTTTTTGTTTTGTTTATTTTCATTATTAAAACTGTTTAAAAAAAAAAAAAAAANTTTTAAAAAAAAAAAAAAAAGGAAAAAATCTATAACTGATAATTGCAGATGGAAATTGGATTATAAAGATAGCAGTTACATCACACATTATTAGTTTATATGGATCCTGATATTTTCCACTCTTGGTCTCTTGTCCCTCAGCCCTGATGCTGCATACCCTGGTCAAGGAGGGTCTGATATCCAAATACACCTTTGTCTTTATACCAGAGACCACTAGTGACCTGCATGGCTGCAAACAGGTACCACACACACAGACAAATTCACCTTAATTGACCTCACTTTAAGGTTTTGTGGGATTTATATTCACTATCCTTCAAGACTTTGTTGGGATTTTGCAAAATTGGTGTTAGTTTTAAGCAATTTAGCATGTTTATCCTGTAAAGATTTTATTCCCAGTTACCATTCTCCAACTTTTTCCCTCTATCCTGTTGTGTCTAGCTGACTCTGGCCATGCGTTGGCTGCTGACTCACACCCCACAAAACATCCAGATTTCCTGCCAACCGCTGGTGCAGCTCATAGAGGCCAGCTTGAGTCATGAGTTCAGCACCAGGCTCTATGCCCACCGTCAGGAGCGGGCCACTGCAGGTCTCCCTTTCCAGAGCCCTGCACCCATCATCCACCTATATAACGCTTTAATAGCTCACCTTGCTGACATGGTGTCCTCCCGGGACCTCTCCAGCCTGTCCTGGCCACCACAGGAGTTCTGCTTGCCTGATACCCGTAACTTTGTGCCTCATCTGGGCTGGAATGCTGCCGAGCATCTGGCCTGGCTACGCCAAGCCATCCTCAACCTGCAGCTGCCACAGTGGGAGCTGCCACACACAAACGGTCAGTTACTGAAATTATTTTAGTATGTCATTTTTGTATGTAGAAAGTAAATATTATATCTTTTATTCTATTAAATCTCTAGATTTGTGGTCAGAGCTTTCAGCTTCCGTATTCGACTATGCTGCTCAGATCCCAGTCTCACAGCCCAGTCAGGTCCTCCTAATGTCACGGCTGGAGAACCTGCTGGAAAGGGTCAGGCTGCATGACTGGGACCATAGACAGTGTCCAGTTTTTGATCAGATCCCCTGGGACGACTTGCTGATGCTTTGTATAGACCACAAGCTGAAAGACTCAAAGATCCCTGAATCACCTGTCTGCAAAGGTGAGATCATTTTGAGAAAGGTCATTTTAACTGTGGCTGGTTTAGATAAAGAACTAATGCACATTTTCCACTTGTATTTTCAGAACTGCATTAACACTGCAAAGGGAATTAAGCCTTTTGTGTTTCCTGTTATTTCCAGATGCCGTGACAGAGGATGGGGATATCCTGGTTTTCTTCCCAAGCTTGTCAGTGAAAGACTTTGAGCCTCCTGAGGAATGGACCCAGGCCGTCAGACAAACACACAGGGAGAAGCAGCAGAAAATAGAAGGGTATGAAGGTCCAAAAAAACCCAAAAACCCAAAAAGTATAATTATTTAGGTGGACTGCTAACTTCATATGAGCAGTGAAACATCTTCAGTCTAAAAACCTCTCAGACATCTTGAGTCAGATGAATCTTCACAGATTTACACCAACTTTGAATTGTCATTCACCAACTGTTTTAAGTAGACATTATAAAAGGGTCATTGTTTAAAAATAGTGCACAATGAAACCATATCACCTTGGCAATGCTATTAAAGAATGACGATGAACTTTCTTTGTTTCTTCCATTTATCCCAGGCTGAATGATGCTGGATGCCCTCTGCTCACCAGTCAGTCCCTCATGAAGAGGTTGTTCCACAGTCCAGAGCCTCAGGAGGTCCAGAAATCACACCTGGACATCACAAACACTCCGACACCACAAGAACTACTGGCCCACCAAGTTCTCCAGAGCATAGAGAAGGAGAAGGCTCAAAGCCAAAGGTAGAGCAACAGCACTGCAGTTACAAGTTTGCATCACGATTTACAATTTATTTTTACAGAAGTTATGTTGTGTATGTATAAGCTGGATGGAATTCATTGAAAAAGAAAAGGAGAAACGGGGAAATGGAGCTTCTTGGACTTTAATCATCATTGTAGCTCTTTGCTGACCGCCAAGAAGTGTGTATTCACCAAGAGCCTGTGACATCTCACACACACATACATTTCTGTATGTCTCTACAGGAGCATGGAGCAGTTTCAGCGCTGGCTGGATACCGACCCCTTGGACTACGTATCCACACCACATTTCCTTCCTTCTTCCACCCTGCTGTCAACGCCCACAGTCATGATGCCTGCTCCCATAGCCAAGACTCGAGCCCCCCCTCTCACACAGGTATGACATCTGGCCTCACCTCAATCAATGATCCGGTGATTTGTCAGTTTGGATTCTTTTCTTAAATCTTCACATTAGCTTCCAGTTAGCTGCAGTATAGACTTTAATATGCTGCTGCTAGTTTATAGAAATCCTGTAATGGTTTAAGGCCTAAATATATTTCTAATAACTTCAATTTCAAACTAACATCTTATTAAAAATCAAAAGATATTCAGTTTCTTGTCCAACATGTACTGCCTAAATATGTAGTTTTTCAGTAACCATGAAACCATCTGCAATGTTACAAATTAAAACCCAAATATTTTCTGAAGATTACAAGTACACATTGCAGTAATCAATATCTGACCTTCCAGGAGCCAGAAATATCAGAGAAGGCTCAAACCACACCTTCATCAATGGCACAGAGACTGAAGGAACTTCGGCGACAGATTTTGGCAAGTCAAGAGGAGGAACAGGCCTGTGAACTGAAGTTGAGCGGCCTGATGAGCATCATAGATGACTGACGAAGAACAAGAAAAAAATTCTGCCACAGAGAGACGAAGATTCTGAAATGGTTTTTGATATCCTTATTGAAGTCATGGTGGTAATAATGATGATGAGCTCTCTCTATTGGAATTTCTTATCTATAATGATTTCAACATGTCTCCCAAAGACTTGCATTTTTTTTTCCTTTAGTTTTAGTTTTGTACACTTAATTTAGGATTTTCAACTTTGAAAGTATGCCATGCCTGCTCATGTGTATGCCAATGTCCAACTTTGTGTTGTTTTCAAATGTAAGAGGATAGTTTTGGATATGATTTTAATCTGTTCAGTTATGTCCAGTTCATTTTGCTTGTTTTTTGTTTTTTTAAATCTTAGTTTGGGGTGCCCTTAATCCAGGTTACATAACTTGGACTGTACTTGTAAATTTATGTAGAATAAAAAAAATGCTTCAGTTTTTTTGTTTGAAAGATAAATTTGTCTAAGATCCAAATGTTTAATAAAACTGGTTTGTGTAAAATTTTACTTGATTCTATTTAAACCATGAACTCAATCCCAGTGTGAGCACATGTTCAATATTTATCATAGCAGCGCTCTGATTGGACAATCTCTTGGAAGACCCACCCATTTCCCTGCCCACTCGGCTTGTGATTGGACAGCTGTTTCTCTGCTCATGTCTCTCCATGTGGAACAGTCCTCGGAAGACTCCGCCATGTCGGCTGGGAAATGTAGTGTTCGCGTTACGAAAAACGGAGTAAATAAAACTTTTAAACACTACAGTACCCATAAAGCGCGCAGAGAGGGCCAAGCCTTCAAAGAAGATGAAATAAAAATCAATGCTTACGGTCCAGCGGAGAATTCAACTCCGTATAAACCACAACTATGACGGAGGGGACGTGAGTATTGTTTTATTCAACAGATCCAGTAAACCTGTTTTTCATACGAAATAATGTGTCATTAACATGTTTTCTGTTGCATGAAGACTTAAAATATGTTGTTTTTCGTCATAATTTCATTTCGTCATTTTGAACTTAGTAATTGGTTTGTAAACCATGGTTTTGGTGATGACATATAAACAAGAATATTTCCTTTCATATTCTGACAGTCTGGATTTAAATTAAGCGTTTTGTGGGGAAAAGTTATATTTTTACAGTTTACATTCATACAAATTAGTGAAATTAGCCTATGAACCTGACTACAGAGAGCAGTATGACCTTTAATTTTGATCTGAGCATTGATAGACACGGATTGGGCCTCTCTCTCTCTCTCTCTCTCTCTCTCTCTCTCTCTCTCTCTCTNTACTGAATTATTCTATTATTAATTATTCTATATATTAATTATTATATTGATATCACTTGAACAACCGAGGGGTTCGTTGAATCACCTGAAATACAGCATGCAAGTGGAAGCTAATTCCAAAAGATAAGTAAATAATTTATATAAAACTAAAGTACTGCTTTGATGTATTGGTACTACTTTCCTTAAACATATTATTTATATTATGCAATACAATAGCCTACTTTTACTACAAAATATATAATACGTTCTTAAAATATGATGACTTAGAGTTTGCAGCATCCAATTGTATATTGATTAGTTACACCAACTACAATATTAAAATATTTCTTACTGTCAGACGCACTAATCATTTGTTACTGCTTAAAATCAGTACTTTTACCCTTTTAAAAAGTAGTATTTTTACCATTGATAATCATCTGTTTTTTTATGGTAGTGATTCAGCTGCTGTCTAGTATTTTTGGTTCAAAGATCAAAATTTATTGTGTATTTTATATTTATATCAGGACTATATAAAACTGGAAAAAAGGAGAAAGTGCTAATTTCCTCTCACTATTATCACCAGGCAGCTACGGAGGCGAGGGGGGCCATACAGAACGGAGCCTGCCACAGACCTGAGCCGCTGGAGATTGACTAATGTGGAGGGCAGGCAGACCTGGCGCTATGTGGAAGACCAGGATGTCCCAGACAGAGAGCAGACCATGCTAGAAGCCCATTCGCTAGGCTTGGACACGGTGGGCCTTGCATCATTTTCAGTTTGTTATAACAGTGAAATTAGGATCTTCTTTGTTTCAAATGGCAAAAATGACTAGATAATCTTTGTCTCCACAGAGTAGGTATGTTCCTGACTCCTCGCCTGCCCATACAGCCATGGATGCAGCTCAGAAAGCCATGCACTTCTACAGTCACCTGCAGGCTGAAGATGGCCACTGGGCTGGGGACTATGGCGGACCTCTCTTCCTGCTCCCAGGTAAGTCACCTCCACCTTGACTTGTCATTTCCAATCTGCAAATGAAAATATAATTTGCAGCTAAAACTGTTAGAGATTAGGAGAATGCCCCAGATGACTCTGGGTGCACCCGTGTCAATGAGTGTGCACGTTTGTGCTTCCTAGGTCTCCTGATCACATGCCATGTGGCTAAAATCCCTCTGGCTGAGGCCTGGAAGAAGGAGATGGTGAGATACCTGCGTTCTGTTCAGCTGCCAGATGGAGGCTGGGGTTTGTAAGTAACCTGATGTGTAACAAACATGCTGATAAAGTAAGAAACATTCAATGATTATTTTAACAGGCAAAAGCAGTGGTTATGCTTATGGCCTTATATTATTTCAGCAAAAGCAGCCTCCAAGCTGAAAAATGATCCTGTAGTTGCTTCCTTTTTTGGAATAAAATGTGTGTCAGAGAAATGCATAATGGTATGAAAAATACTGTGTGAGAATGGGCTTGTTGTGGAATTGGCAGAGCAGGGAGAAGAGGACTGGTGGAGTTTTTATTTTTTTAATGTGTAGTCCTACTTTGTCACTACTGCTACAAAATAATGATAGAAGAAATGTTTAGATAGTGTCTGGTTGTCTAAACTTATTGATTATGGCAGTATTGTGATTTTTTTTTTTTTTTTTTNTGTTTGGCACGGCACTGAGCTATACCTCACTACGGATCCTGTGCGTGGAACCTGATGACCCAGACATGGTTCGAGCCAGGATCAACTTACATAGCAAAGGTTGGAAGAAAAAAAATGGAATAATCTTTCAAAATCTGTAAAATGTAAGGGGCTAAATACTTATTTTTTGGAAGAAACAAGCTTCTTTTTTTTTTTACTGTTTTGTACAGGTGGAGCTGTGGGAATTCCATCATGGGGTAAATTTTGGTTGGCCATTTTGAATGTCTACAGTTGGGAGGGCATGAACACACTCCTACCGGAAATGTGGTAAGTTACACTTTATTACATCCTCTTCTAGCCTTCTCCTGTGTTGCAAATATAAAGATTAAACTTCATGATCTCATCTGAGGGGTTCTTCTTTGATCATTGTTAGAACAATTCAAACAGACAGCCTGGATCTCAGGTTTAACGTACGTCAGCCTAACTTTGTTCAGTAAATGTTATTTACATACAGATTTTTGAATCTCTTAATCTTCCTTTTACTCCCCCCGTTCCCCCTCCCAAAAAACTGTATGATTAACAGGAAGAACATATTAATTTCTCTTTTACAGGCTTTTCCCCAGTTGGATGCCAGCACACCCGTCTACTCTGTGGTGTCATTGTCGGCAGGTTTACCTCCCCATGAGCTACTGTTACGCTGTCAGACTCGCTGCAGACGAAGACTCTCTGGTCCTCAGCCTCAGACAGGTTATGCCAACTTATGCCTCAAGGGGGCAGCAGACTCCATTATAGCTAGAAATCTAATGCTGTCTTCCCACATTAGCCAGGTCAAGTCAAGTTTATTTTTATAGCCCAATATCACATACAGTGTCTCAAAGGTCCACATATTAACGGTTCCTGAGCTCTCTAAGAGGACAAGGAAAAACTCCCTGAAAAAAGCTTATTACATAAGGACAAAATGGAAGAAACCTCAGCAGAAGCATTTCAAAGAGTGATTCCCTCTCCTCAAATGAGAGATGTGTGCAATAGGAATCGTAGGTGCTGAAGCAGACAAAGACATAAAAGTAATGAAACATTATAATGTATAATATAATGTATACACACATATTCATAACCAAATTAAATGAATTTGTGTGTAGGAGCTTTATGTCCAGGATTATTCCACTATTAACTGGCCCGCGCAGAGGAACAATGTGGCAGCGTGTGACATGTACACACCACACAGCAGACTGCTCACCATCGCCTACAGTAAGACCTTTAAACACACACTGCACAATAAACCCCAAACCTCATTTAAAGGACAATGCTGGCAATTTAGCATGTTTAAGCCCACTATATACAGTACAACCGGCATACACGTTACGTTACTGACAATCATTTCCCAAAATACTACTGGAGCGGTACATTATAGAATTGTTTTTCCTACCTTCCAGACTGTCATTGTTTCTGGTCATTCCAGTAGGCTATAAAAATCCACTTGTAAGAGACTTGAAATGTGCTTGAGATTAGTAATCCATCACAGTGAACAGTATGTCTATTAAAGTTTTTTTGTCAAAGAAACTTTATTGAACTGATCTAACACGGAGCTGCACAGGAAACAATGTATGTCTCCACCAGGGAATATAGTTCCAGCAGAAGACATATTTTAATGCGTAACATATTTTAATGCGGTTAAAGTCAGGCATCCTTTGAGAGGGTTTTCAGTTGTGGTGACGTTTTGTCTGTTTGTGATGCAGCGGTGTTGAATGTGTATGAAGCTCATCACAGCAGCGTTCTGAGAGGACGAGCTGCCAAAGAGCTGTACAAACACATCCAGGCCGACGACTGCTTCACTAAATGCATCAGCATCGGACCGGTAAGAGGGAGCGCGTTCCTTTATCTGGTGTGAAGGGACGTCCTGGTGTTCATCCTCGTGTCTGCCTACCAAGACAAACAACAAACAAAACAGAACAAGAGTATAATTTATGACTTTCTGCTCAGATCTCCAAGACTATCAACATGCTGGTTCGCTGGTATGTGGACGGTCCCTCCTCTTCGGCCTTTCAGGAGCACGTGTCCCGGATCCCAGACTACCTCTGGTCAGTCCAGTCATCTCACAGTAACGTGGAAAAGTGTTTATTCAGCCGTAATAATTAATTAGATGTACAAATAGTTATGCTGCTGATAAACTAATAGTACATCTCTGTGGTTTAGGTTGGGTTTGGATGGCATGAAAATGCAGGTGAGAACTCTCTCTCTCTCTCTCTCTCGCTCTCTCTCTCTCTGCTCTTCTTGTATGTAAAAGATGTAAAATTAGTTTATTGTCTTACTACAATATTCCTTTTTCATTTTAATTTCATTTTATTAGACTCTTGACCATAAAAATGATATGGAGTACAAACAATATACTGTATATAACAATACATGTAAAGGCAGGCAGTACGGGTGAAAAAAAAAACAACCTAAATCACTTAAACAAAATTAACACATTTTTCAGAAAGGCACCGAGTTTACGGATTATTTTGGGATTCTTTGACTGTAACAACAAAACCAACTTAAACATAAATGGACATTTAACATAATACTTTGGCATACTTGCTAAACATAATACTTTAGCCTCTTGAGTTCATCTACTCAAAGGTGATATATTTCATTTATTAAAAGATTATAAATTGGACACACCTCACCATTTTTTTTTTTTTTTTTTTTTTTTTTTTGTCCTTCTCAGGGGACCAATGGATCTCAACTCTGGGACACTTGCTTTGCTGTCCAGGCTTTCCTTGAGGTGACACAGATCTGATCACTCATATTTATGTTCTGGTTAATGTTTGGGTGTGTAACCAATCACAGTAACAGATAACATAAGTGTGTTGGGATCTTCCAGGCAGGAGCCCAGGATAACCCCAGATTAACCGAGCGCCTTCAAAACGCCCATCAGTTCCTCACCATCACACAGGTAAAACCAGCAGGGCAGCGGTGGCCTAAAGGTTATCGAAGCGTCGCCGGTTCAAACCTTGGACTGGCAGGAGAAATCTGGGTTGAGGAGGTTTTTCCTGCCCCTCCCTCATTATCGCCACTAATCCCCAGTGGAGCTGCTGATTGGCCAGCAGAGAAGTCTGTAGTTGTACTGGGCAGCTTCCAGGTGTGAATGTGTGTGTAAGTGTGTGTGTGTGTGTGTGTGTAAGTGTGTGAGCAGGGTGTTCCTGCAAAATAGCATTCCATCTCAGTGAACTACCCCTGGAAAAAAAATAATAAATAAAATGTGAAGGGACAGCGTAGACTAATGAGAACCAGATGAGGATTTCTCAAAGGTCATCCTCCACTATAGTGTCATTTACACATTTATATATATTTATTAATGTATACAGAGGATTTTATTCAAGTGAATAGTAGAACTAATTCTTAACTATTGTTTTACTATAAATTTTGAAGACAGTTTTAGAAAGTTTTTAATGTTTGAGTTTTCACATATATGATTTCTGATACCTGACCAGTTTCTGTTTTTCTCCATCAGATACCAGAAAATCCTCCTGAGTACCAGAAGTACTACAGACAGATGAACAAGGTAAAACCCATTCCGTCTAAGAGCGACAAACCATTTTGTGGAGAGTTTCATTCTGTTAAGGTTCTCTTTTTATTGGTCTGTGCGAGTACATTTATCATACTTACTCAGTTTTTGTCCTCGTTGTGTGTGTGCTCTGCATTTGCCTTTTTGACCTCACATGCTTTAGGGCAAAAATGTTCATTAAAGTTTGTTCAAAGGACCTATAAAAATAGGACCATTCCCTGAGGAAGAGAGAATAATTCCAGTCATTTGAAGCATCTTTTTTTTTCCTACCTTTTTGGAACTATCTTGGGAAACTCTAGACAATTAATTATAGTTTGTAATTGGGTTAACTTCTCATTCCTTCTCTTTCTTGGTAAGAAAAATAAGAATCAGTCCAGTATGCAACCTGAAGAAGTAGAACAGCAGGAGAAAAAGTTTGAACAGGCCCTTGATTCCTAATAAAGCAATCAATGTTTTATTATGTCATTATTATCTGAAAAGGACCAAAATGTCTTTGAAAATCAGATCAAGGCAGAAAAAACTGATCTCATGAATATTTCTTGGCCTGTTTGTATGTATAAACATATCTATATCACTGTGTACATGTTTTACAGGGAGGTTTCCCCTTCAGTACGCGGGACTGCGGCTGGATCGTGGCTGACTGCACAGCAGAAGGCCTGAAATCAGTGATGTTACTGCAGGAACTCTGTCCCTCCATCAGCCAGCCTGTCTCCTCAGAGCGCCTTCACAACGCTGTCAACGTGGTCAGTCTGAGGAAGACTGTGGAAGACTTCCCACTTTTTTAAAAACCTCCACACTTACACGCAGGACTTCTTCAAATATAGTAAATGCCGTGTACTTTGATGCATTGCTGTTAAAAATGCACAAGGTTTTGCAGCACCATCAGAATCAAAGCATCCAACTTTCTGTGTTCACCTGTGTTGTCTTCTTGTAGCTGCTCAGCATGAGAAACTCTGACGGTGGGTTTGCCACATATGAAACCAAGAGAGGAGGGAGACTGTTGGAGCTGCTGAATCCCTCTGAGGTCTTCGGTGAGTCTGTTTATAGTGTAGATATGTATTTCATCTTCATCACGTTGAAGATAGAGATAGAATCTGTTTTATTCTATGGTAACAGACAGTATGCTAACAGATTTTATGCTAATTTTCTGTTTAAAAGAGCTCACGTCAATGCTGAGCTGGTCAAACGCTGACGAGGCTGCCAGTGTTACTCAACCTGGAAATGTGTTGCAAGGGTTTGAAAAAGGGAAACAGAGCCAAATATAAACATGGCATTTGTGTTTCTTTGTAAAAAATACATGCTGGATATGTTGCAACATTCTGCCCTCTGCCCTGAATGAATGAGGGGATTCCTCAAGTTATGTCCTGTTTCCCAATGAAAGAGGATCTAAAGAGGCTATCCTATGACATCATATGTAGCCAAAATGTCAGATATGTATTGTGTAATATTCTTGCTCTCTGTATCTGTGCCCCCNCCCCCCACACACACACACACACAAACACACACAAACACACAGGTGATATCATGATAGATTATACCTATGTGGAGTGTACTTCAGCTGTAATGCAGGCGCTGAGACACTTCCAGAAGGCCCACCCTGACCACCGTGCAGAGGAGATAAGGTACACCACATGCATGTGTGTGCGTGTGTGCGCACACACATGCAAGATTTTCTTTGTGTGTATCAGAATTCCTTTCTAACAGATCTCTGAATTTTTGAAAACCTTTGTTCCTGCAGCCATCTTTTTTTTTTTTTTNTTTTTTTTTTTTTAGCCTCCTTTTATCATTATCACCCCTGTTAAAATTCATTTGGATTGTTTGTCTAAAACTAAGACTAAACACTAAAACTGTGGTGGGAGATCTAAAGCAATCTACTACTTTTCTCTGTGATTTCTCCCTCAGTTCCACTCTGAGAGAAGGACTGGACTACTGCAGGAAGGTTCAGAGGCCGGATGGATCCTGGGAAGGGTGAGCCTGCACTTAATATTATAATATCTACAATACAGATTACTATTCATGGGACAAAGTACACTAAATAACATAACGTTAAGTCAACCTTACATTAAAATAAGCCTCTCTGTTGGTGCTCAGGTCATGGGGAGTTTGCTTCACATATGGAACGTGGTTTGGCCTTGAAGCCTTTGCTTGTATGGGTCACATCTACAAGGATGAGTAAGGGTTCCAAAATACTAAACACAATTTTTACACAAAAGTGGCAAATTATGGACTATATTTTGCATAACTATTGAAATTTGATCTTCTTGATGTTTTCACCTTTCAAATTGCTTTGATTCACAAATAGAAAATTTTGTAACTACTAAAACGGCTGGAAATTTCAATGATTTTTGGCTTGTAAATGTAATCTCTCCTGCTTGCTCAGCGACGTGTGTGTGGAGGTGCAGCAGGCCTGTCGCTTCCTGCTGGAGCGGCAGATGTCAGACGGAGGCTGGGGGGAGGACTTTGAGTCGTGCGAGCAGCGATGCTACATCCAGAGCAGCGACGCTCAGATCCACAACACCTGCTGGGCTTTGCTGGGCCTCATGGCTGTCAGGTAACGCAACGCTTACCTCAGAGTCGTGAAATTTATGCTGAATCACAACCTCACCTGACTGGATGTGATGAGCTCAGCTTTGGATTTGGTTTGGAATTGCTGATGTGTTTGGTTTCATGCATGCTGCAGAGATTTAATATGTAAGCAGCAGCTTTTTATTTAATTAGTTATAAAGGGAATTTCCAGTTGAGAACAGTAGAATTGAAGCCACATTTCTGGTACGTGTAAGCAGACATTCTGACACACGAGCCATTGAAAGAGGAATACAAATGCTGATTGACAAGCAGCTTCCCAACGGAGACTGGCCACAGGTGAGTCTCTGCCTCCCAAAGATGGATTATTCACTCTAGTCCTTCCATTCACGATCTCATTTATACAAATACCATGGTTATCCTCAAAACAGGCTGATATAAAGGGAGGGTCCAAACGTCTGAGACCATATTGAAAGTCTGTGATGTTTTCCATGTAAATGTGGAAATAATCACCAATTCTGGCATTACAAGAAGTTCTTTGGAACATTGTCAAATTGTGCTGGGATAATTTGGCTCATCAGGTTTTGCACAAACTTTAGAGTCCATGCCAGCTGGAGTGATGCTGTCATTAAAGCAAAAGGGGGGCGTACTAAGATATTCTGAAATTTATGTACATTTTTCAAAGATTCAACTTTTCATTCAAATTGTTAAAGGACCATACCACACATTTTCATGTTTGAGCCTAATATATTCAATTTTCATACATGTAATGTTACTGACAATCATTTCCCAAAGCATACTACTGGAACGGTGAATTAAAAATGTTTTTCCTACCTTCCAGACCACCATTGGTTTCAGTTCATTCTGTTACGCTATTAAAATCAACTTGTTGATACTTGAAATGTTCTTGGGATAGGTGATCCATCATCGCCAACAAGACGTACATTCAAGTTTTTTCAGAAGTTTCATAATTTTAGTGTTTAGTGTGCATTTTAAGCACAATAAAAAAAAGCACAGAGTGAATGTATGTCTCTACCGGCGAATATAGTCCCAAAAGCAGACTTGCGTTTATCAAAAAATTTAAACGACTGTGATTTCATAACTATTAGCAGGCAAAACGTCAATTTTTAAGGTGGTGTATCACTTGAATATTTGGTTTTGAAAGATGAAGATATTTTGCAAAATATCAGAAAAGCTGAAATACGGTTTTATACTTTGGGAAATGATTGTCAGTAACCTTAAGTGTAGGAAAATTGAATATATTAGGTTCAAGCATGTAAAATGGGTGGTATGGTCCTTTAAGATGATATTATCATTTCTGATGAAAAACCTTGTATTAAATTCAAAAAGAAGGCAAAATAGAAGTATTTTCATAGTGGTCTCAGACTTTTGGACCCCTCTGTATAATAAGGACTTTAACATTGGATGTTGTTTGTTTTTCCCTCTCCAGGAAAATATTGCTGGTGTGTTCAACAAGAGCTGCGCCATTAGCTACACCTCCTACAGAAATGTTTTTCCTGTTTGGACGCTGGGCCGCTTTTCAACCCTTTACCCCCTCAGTGCCCTGGCTGGGAAAGTCAAACTGTGATGACCTGTACAAGGTCAAATTTCATCAGAGTTTACAGGATGGGCAGTTACCAGACAGTGCTCATGTAATATTTACAAAAACTTCTGTGTGATTGAACCTGCCACGAGTTATAAATGATCAGATTTGTAAAATTGGAAAATACATCAATGACTGTCTATCAATTGTTCATAATTTCATAAATTTTATGTGTAGCTCTCATAAAGGCTGAATGTAAATTATGACATATTAACATTTAAATGTGGCTGTGTGGGTGTTTTTTCATCAGATGAAGTAAAACATTGCATTCTCTTAAGCTTTTCCATGTTGACATTCAGCCTTGGCTCATTTCTCAGAACTATTCTTCAGAACATGTTTGGACAATCTGCTAAGCACAGCTAAGTTGCTGCGATTAAAGGACCATAACAGTAGTTTTTCATGTTTGAGGACAACACTATACAACAAACTGATCAAAAAGAACCCACTGAGTCCTAAAATTTGCAGCTGCATTGGGTGTTGGAGCAGGTTTCTGATCTTCATAAAATTGTAGAATATTGAACTTTAGGAAGAATATGTAAAGGAAAAAGTCATATTTCCCACTATTAAAGAATATCTGGAGTATGTACTATATATATACTGATATGAATGAGAATGAGTAGATTTAAAGAGATCCATTTTAACGAGATGCATTTTTACAACACCCTAATTTTTTTCTGTGGAGGAGTCGTAAAGTTTCAGTTTTTGCCTTTTCAGCAAAGCTGCCATAATACATGAGATAAGGCTGGAATTCGGAAAGGCAAGTACAAGTGTAGCTGTGGTGTGGAATATTGTTATATACTGTAAGTGTGTGTGTGTGTGTGATCTGACAATATAATGTGCATGTGGAAGTCTTATGAATGAATGTATGATTAATTTGTTTTGCAGGCAGGTGAAACAAAGAAGCATCAACTTCTTTGCATGATGGAAAACACGAGTAACGTGCAGCACTTGTGACAGTCAGTCCTGTGCTTTCTTGTGTTTGCAGTGTTAAGTACAAGTAAATGCTGATAAGAAAGCTGGCATCCCCCCCCCCCCCNCCGCCCCGCCCCGCCTTTTCCACACACAGTATCACTCTGCAAAACATGAAAACACCCAGTGTGTTTAAGGATTTTTACAACACAATGACTGATTTGCTCCAGTCATTTTAGGGGTAGTGCTGTGTGTGCATGTGTGTTTGCATGACTGTGTGTGCGTGTGTGTGTGTGTGTGTGTGTGTAGGGAGTAGGGAGGTGCAACAGCAACAATTTTCAGATGACCTTAAAAGAACTCGAGTTGAAAAATCATTCCAACTGCAAAAGCATTTCTGATGACCTGGATGTTCATCAATGGACAGTCAGCAAATTATTATTATTGCTTTTTTTTTCATTTTTATTTATTTATTTTTTTACCCTTTATTTATTCAGGGTTAGTTCACTGAGCATCAAATGCTCTTTTTCAGGAACGCCCTGCTCACATNCCTTTATTTATTCAGGGTTAGTTCACTGAGCATCAAATGCTCTTTTTCAGGAACGCCCTGCTCACATACACACACACACATTCACACCTGGAAGCTGCCCAGTACAACCACAGACCTCTGCTGGCCACTGAGCAGCTCCACTGGAGCATTTGGGAGTCAGCTGCCTTGCTCAAGGGCACCTCAGTGGTGATAATTAGGGAGGGGCAGGCGCTGCTCCCCAACCCAGATTTTCAGGGATTGAACAGGCGACCCTTCGGGAACAAGCTTGTTTCTCTAACCTTTAAGCCACCAAAATTATGCACAAATGGAGGTAAATTTTNGACCCTTTGGGAACAAGCTTGTTTCTCTAACCTTTAAGCCACCAAAATTATGCACAAATGGAGGTAAATTTTCACTTTTGCTGCTCTCAATACTTTAATATTTAAGTACTGTATATACTCGATTATAAGCCGAGTTTTTTTTTTTGTTTTTTTTTTATTACCAAATTTCACAACGCAAATTGGGGGTCGGCTTATACACGAGTAATTCAAATCAGATCCCAGAGAAGGGAGGGGGTGGAAATACTACCCATTATGACTACCCATGGAAAATAGTTTAAATCAGACCTTAGAATGATGTATTTCCTGAATAAACATCTTATGCAGCACATTTTGCTGTCGCCAGTAAGCCGTGATCCGTCTGTTTACTGTAATCAGCTGCTGAAATAAATATCATGTTTACCGGTATGTGGATTATTTTCAGAAAACCAGAGGAATACTATGACAATACCCAGAAAAACAGGTAATTTGCTAAACAAATAAATTGATGGAACAATATCAGGGGGTCNTATGCTCAAGAGCGGCTTATAGTTGAGTATGTACATTACTTTTATTATCAAAGTACAGTAATACTTTTGATACTTAAGCAAAATGAACAACAGCTCCTTAATTACTTTTACTCAAAGTATTTTTTTCTAATGGGTGATAATTTTTTTTCAGTAGTAACAAAGTCATTTTGTGTCCTTTATTCACTAATAAAAGGTCATGGCTGTGCTCTCTTGTATTTACAGTCTTAACTAGACCAGATGCTGATAAGAAAACTGGTTTTCTATCACCTCCCACACCTTTTCACACATGAATGCAAAGAGTGATGAATTTGCTCCAGCGATGTTAAGGGTAATGGTGACAGAGGAAGAAGAGGAAGAGAAAGTGGTGATGGAGGAGGAAGAGGAGTAGGAGGAGGAGGAGGAGGAGGAGGAGGAGGATCTTGTGAACAGAAGCCTGGTGAAGAAATATTTCCCTTTGGTTGGGCATGAGCGGAACGTTTTACGCAAACAGGTTTTTCAGCAGAACAAGAAACAAACAAGAATGACAAACATAAATTTCAAAACCAGCAAGTAGTACAACACAAACTGAACAGAACCCAAGAGGAAGGTATGGGATTTTATGTGTACCAACCATTCTCTCTCACCAAACAAACCGGTGTGAGTTCAGGCACAGCCCCGATGGGTTGGACTGTTTATCAGGAAATGGATGCATATAAAAAGACAGGAGTTTCTTGCAGAGCCAGACGACTGCTGCTGATCTGCACTCAACACACAACACACACCAAGTTACTCCTCACATCTGTAGATCTGCACCTCTCTTGGTAAGGATTAACATGAAATATGGATGTATATGCATGTATCAGTTGCTTTTATTTATTGGGTATTCTTCTTGTCTCTTTTAGTTGTGATTAGGTGTTTTTTAATAACATATTGTTGGTAGGCCTGCTTTTGTAAAAAAGCTACTTGATACAGATGACTTGACTTGATTGTTTCATACCTTTTAAATGCATGTTAAGGTACATTTAACAAATTGCTCTGTCCCGAGTTTAGTTTTTTTCTGCAATTGCTCATCTTTTCCAGGAAATGGCAAAGTAAAATTATTTAATGCTTTTTTTTTTTTTTTTTTTTTATGAATTTCAGAGTTTGGATCAGAATTTTTGAAATGTGGGGCCACAACCAAGGTAAATAAAACACTTGTAGTTGTTTTTTGTTCTTCCCAATTCTTTTAAATGTACTGAATATGCATTCTGTACCTGACATTTACGTTGTCTAAAACCCTAAACCTCTTTTTTGTTTCACTAGGAAACCAGCATCCCTCTGGCCACCCTAACTACCCTCCAATGCCAGGAGGACAAGGAGGATGCCCACCCTATCCAGGTGGTGCCCCACCTCCAACCTGCCCCCCACAGCCTTGTGGTCCACCTTATGGTGGCCATGGTCATGGACCTGGGCCTGGTTGTGGGTATGGCCCTGGACCTGGCCATGGTCATGGACCCAGGCCTGGTTGTGGGTATGGCCCTGGACCCGGCCATAGTCATGGACTTGGGCCTGGTTGTGGATACGGTCCTGGCTATGGACCTGGGCCTGGTTATGGATATGGCTCTGGAGGGCACGGGCATGACCATGGTCACAGCCATGGCCATGGACATGGACATGGACACGGACATGGTCACAGGCGTAGGCATAAGCGTGGTCACAGACATAGAAAATGTCACAAGAAAGGAAAGGAGTGTCATGGGGTAAGAACCGACTGTTTTATCAAAGAGATAGTTTGAAGTATTAAAAATACAAAAAAAAAAAAAAAAAAAAGAGATACATTTCTAAATCATTTTTATAAAACATTACATGTAATTACTGCATATAGCCCATTTAAATTATGCAGATAATAAAAATGCTAAATAAATTATTTTGGTGGCCAACATGTTTTAATCATCAGCACAGTTATCTCAGATTTGTATGTATGAATGGATGGTCACAGAATTAATCTATAATCTGAGGTTTATCTCAAGTTGACATTTGTCTCTACATCACCGATGACATGATGTTTCGTGTTTATTTGTGCTGTAGTCTTCCAGCAGCTCCTGCAGCAGTGACTCTGACTAGATGAACAAACTTGGATGGAAGAAATGAAGAGACATGGTGCCACCTGCAAACATTCATCCCTCTCTCATATACTAAAACTCAGCCAACAACAACAACAAAAAAGTAAAACATAATGGTCTTATATCAAGCATCTGACCAACTTACCTGCTCCCTGTTCTCTCATCAGCCTCTGTGTACCAGCCAGTTTCTTAGCATTTGCTGTTTTTTTCCCTCAGTTTCTTTGCCTTTGTTCTTTTTGCCTGCTTGTGTTAATGACATTTCTGATCATTGGGTTATTTGACATTTGGGTTTGTTTGCCTGTTCAATCTGCCGACTGTTACTGCATGTAAATCTGCCTGAGACTAAGTAAAGACTGTTTTACCCTTAAATGCCTGTCTGCTGAGTATTTTACACATCTATTTTTTTAAGAATCACACACAAATGCCACAAGTTCTGTAACTTATTCTGTTCCAGCTCTTATTTAAAGAGCTAAACTAGAAATAAATAACAAAAATTGGTACCTCAAAATAAAAATAACCACACAACAGAACACATGGAATAATATTTCAAAAAATTTCTTACTGGCAATAATTATCAGGAGTTATAAATGGTCAAGTTTTTAATTTAGGAAAATACACCAGATTGCCAGAAAGTTTACTATCAGTGGAAAGTACGTATGAATCAAATATTTTGTATTTGACATCTTAACAAACAGTACCTGATGCTATCATTTATATAATTTGATAGTTATTGCAGTCTGCTACATCGTACAGCACTAATTAAGCAGCTTCAACAAATTTAGATTAAAAACAGCATCAGTTTTTTTTTTACGAGACACTTTAATTGAGTTAATTTTACACTTGAGAAACAAACACTGTGCTGCCCTCTTACTTCTATATTTGTCTTTCTTTTGCAATATTTTGCCTTTTTTTTTATGTGGAATGCCCAAATCCCCATGCAGTTTCTGACATTTTCAGCTGTGGTGAGCTTTGCAGCAGGTTTCTGATCTTCAAATAATTGTGTTCTTGGAATATTGGACTTGGAAGAATTTGGCACACAATGAAAAAAAACGATATTTCCCAATATTAAATATATGTCCAGTATGTATAGTATATGTTAAATGAATTAGCATGAGTGTATTTAAAGAAGACCCTCCCCTCCAAAAACTAAAAGAAGCAAAGGGGCCCACAGGAAAGGGTGGAGCAGGATGTGACAGGCCAACACTCAACAGGTTAATTTGACCTCTGTCAACTGTCAGAAATGTCATCAAGTTCCACTTAGCTGTGCTGTGTCATGTTGTTTGCATATGAGTTGGGCTTTCTGCCATTAATTATTATTAATGTCTGTCATTAATTATTAGTACTCCCTGATTCCTTCTTGGGAGGATTAATTGCTCACAAAGCTTCGACCACTATAGATGATACATCACTAAGATAAGATATGAAAATGCAAATGCAGGTGTGGTTGTGGTCTGGAATGTTGTTTAAAGTTTTGATACAATGTCCATGTGTTGTGTGTGTAACCCATGTGTTGGTAATTGGCATCTTCATATGCCAGTGAATGGGAATGTATTATTTAAACATCATGCTTGACAGGCTTATTTGTGTAGCAGAGGTGCAGGCACAGGAAAAAGAAAGAAGCATGCGGTCTTTCCAGTCGAGATCTTATGATTTCTGACAGGAATGCAAAAACAGCTCTGACATCAGTGGTCATGCCTCAATAACAAGCCTGTGCATCTTTTTATTTTTTACATTTTCCAAATGAAGCACACAGTGTACTTTGTACACATAGGTATTCAGATTTTCAAGTTTAGTTGTCAGCAACGTAAGTTAAAACTGTTAAGTTTATAGGATAAAGATACAGATATTTTAAGTGGTTCAGTAACAAGAAAAGAAAAAAAAAACATTTGTCATATACACAAGTGTGCAAAAGTTTGGAACCACCCAGAAATTTTCTTGGTGCTGTTATTTACCAACGTGCATTGTACTGACTAAAATATACAGTATAGCCATGAAATTAATAATGTTTCAAATGGCTATTTCTGCTTGAAATGACTGACTTAATCAATTATTCACATAAAACTGCAAAGCCAGTTTTCATTAACTGATACACTCTTTTAACTCATCCTTAATTAATCATGTTTAAATGCTAATTGGTTATTAGAAACACCTTTGTAATTGTGTTAGCCTGAAAGCTATTATTCTGTTCAAATAAGCAGGTAAATTCTCTTATGTGGGTTTCATGGTGTTGGCATTTCTAAAATTCAATCTGGGTTCAAAAACAGCCAAAATAAAACAGCTTTCTCTCTCTATTGTTGCTTTTTGTCAGACTGCCAAGAAACTGAAGATTTTGTTTTAAAAAGGTGTCCACCTCTGTGTTGCGAGAAAAGGGCAAAGTGGTTCTAACAGGAGTGGAAAAGAAGCGGAAGGCCGAGATACACAACTGCTCAAGAGGATGAGTACATTAGAGTGTGTAGTTGGCTGTTTTTTTTTTAAATAGTACTCATCAAAGACCGGTGTCATCTGCAACAGAGAAAAGATGACTCCGGGATGCTGGCCTTAAAGGCAGAGCTTCAAACAAAAAAAAAAAAAAAAAAAAAAAAAAGCCATATCTGAAACTGGCAAATGAAAAGAAAAGGAATGGATGAAAAAAAAAATGGATGACTGGAAAAGAGGATTCTTACTCTAATAGATGAGTTGAAATTTACCCTGAATATCTTCCAAAACTGACAGCTAGACATTCTAGCTGTCAGTTTTGGAAGATATTCAGGGTAAATCCTTTATCATAAAGGTCTGCAGAGCTGTAATTGTTACAAATAGAGGATTCTTTGATGAATGTAAAGTCTGATGAATGGAACAATTCTATCAAATAAAAATAACATTATGACATTGTCAGTGTTTTGACTGTAATTTCTGATCAGTTTAATGCCACCTTGGTGAAAATTTCTGAGTGATTCAAAACTTTTTAAGTATACATTACAGTATTTATGACTTACATTAAGAACCTGTCCTGACAACTCCATACACACCTTCTACAGACATCCAATTATGAGCATAACTGCATAACAGTGGAGCAGATACTCCATTTTTGCCTGGAGGGCCATTGGCACCCAACTACCAGGATGTGAACCTCAAACGCTGCATGTGAGATACCATGGACCCCCTCCCCAGCAATAAATACATAAATAAATAAAATTAAAAATCAAAAATGTTTATGAAGCTAGAAACAGCTCCAAAAGCAGCTCTACGGACCTGGATGTTCAAAAATGGGGGAAATGTACTGTTTTACTCTCCTTTGAGTATAGATGTTCTGCAAAAACCACACCAAGAACACAAAGTGCAATACTGGAAGAGATGAAAAAGAACCCAAGGGTTAAAGCAAAATACCTGCAGAAATATTTAGAACTTGCTAAAGCAAACAAAAACTGTGTTCATGAAAAAAAATTGAAAAAGAAATTGTATGTTTTGGAATGGCCATGTCAGAATAAGAAGATGGGTAAGCTCTTTTCTTCTTGCTACTAATTATTCTGATTTTAATGAGATCTCTGCAATCTGATTTGATTTTTTGACATTACTGTTTTTACAGTTAAACTAATGCTACAAGTCTGTCCTCATGCAAACCCATAACTGATGTTCTGGTTTAATATAGGTTTTAACTCTTCATAATATCGCCTTTGGTAGGGAATGAGGAAAAGGTTTTGAATAAAAAAGATATGCAGAGAACAAAAGAGATGTAGTAGATATCAGAACTGTGCTGCATTGTGTTGTGCACCTGTCTTTGTATATTAAAGGTTACACTCACACACCCTTTCAGAGCCCTGTTTTAGGTCATAGAGTGTTGTTGATGTGGGTGTGGGCACTGCTCTGGTGATGGTGTTGGGCTGTTTCTATTGGCACATGAATACACATAAAAGGATGGTTTGTCTTTGCAGAACAGCTGCTGCTGCTGAAGAACTGCACTCTATACAGTAAGTTCTCCTCTGAAATGTGCTGAAGCCCTTTACTTCTCTAAATCTCATAATGCTAAAATCAGAGCAAAGGTTTTAGGACTCTGCGCAAAACACAGTTTCTTGTCTTTAGAGGTGATCTGTGCTGACTTGTTCTTTTTTTTTTTTTTTTNTTTTTTTTTTTTTTTTTAAGATTTGGATCTAAAGTTTGAAATGGACAAAGGTAAATAACAGTTATTACCTCTTTTCTTCTTTGTTCAGTCTTTCAAATATATTGAACGGAACTGTGCACAATTAACTGTTGCTAAATATTGACTTATGGACAAGTCCCTTTTGTGTTTTCTTTTGGTCCATTAGGGCATCCAAAATGCCCAAATCCACCACAACGTGGAGGCCATGGTCATGGTCATGGGCCTGGTTGTCACAAGGGACCTTGCCATGAACAGAAACATTGTGAACGGAGAAGGCACAAGCATAGGCCTGGGCACAAACATCGCCAGTGTCACAAGAAAGGAAAGGAATGTCACGGGGTAAGACCAGTATTTTTATTTGAAATAGCCCGGGGTGAAATGGATGCTTTTGCTGGAGAAAGTGGGTTTTCTAAGAATTCAGACAGTGAAAAGCATAAAGTTTGTCTGTTATATCCACCTGTTGATCAGGGACTGTATTTTAAAAAGATTTAGTAGAGGTACCTCACCATGACCCTTTTGTTAGGGATAGAAAGAAAAGCTTTTCTGGTTCTCAAATTTAATTAAGATACAAAAGTAATAATCTTAAGTGGATCTGAAGTTGATAATTGTTTCTGGAAGTCATCACAGCCTGAACTAATCTTCCTCTGTTGTGTTTGTCTTTGCTGTAGGACTCCAGCAGCTCCTGCAGCAGCGAATCTGACTAGATGAAGATTCCAGGATGGCAGGAGCGACCAGACCAGGTGTCACCTGCTCACCTTCATCATATGCAATAATGGGTTTATTATACTAATGACATGTTCACATATGATCCTATTGCTTCTGACTTTATGTTGGCATGTTTACAGCAATGTTAGACATTTGTTTGTACAACAGACACTTTATCTACTTTACTGTATTCATGTCAGCTCGTTTGCATGGTGTAGGCTTTTATTAATTAACCTTCCTCAGTTAAGGATGTATAAGACATAGATCAATAATAGATCAACTGATGGTTTTGTGTAGGCAAAACAAAATAAATAAAAACTTTGTGTGAGCAATAAATACTTGTAAATGAAACTACAGTGTGCAGTCTTTTAAGTATTTATTATTTTATTTTATCTCAGTGTTTATTTCTCTGTCTCATGTAGCCATCACGTTAAATAGATCACTTTATTTAACTTTATTTACCCAGAGTAGCATGATTCAGCACATGTGGTCACACGCCTTGGACAAGCAGAGAAACACAGTGATCAAACACTTAATAACAACTTCACTTAGGATGACTCAATGTCATAACTACAAGTGATCTTTAATCTTCCAAAGTGCAAAAAAATTAAGTTTATTTTCCTTGCTGACCTTGTTAAGCCTATTAATTTATTTTCCTTACTGAGCTCATTAAGTCTATTACCTGATTATGTTTTCAAGGACTATACCACCCCTTTTTGCATGTTTGAGCCAATTGGATATATTAGGCTCAAACAGTATGCTTTGGTAAATGACTGTCAGTAATCATACATGTAATGTTACTGACAACCATTTCCCAAAGCATACTACTGGAATGGCGAGTTTTAAAAAAAGTTTCCTACCTGGCAGACCGCCATTGGTTTCAGTTCATTCTGGTACGCTATTAAAATCAACTTGTTGTTACTTGAAACATNGACCGCCATTGGTTTCAGTTCATTCTGGTACGCTATTAAAATCAACTTGTTGTTACTTGAAACATTCTAGGGATAGGTAATCCATCAGCTCGAGCAAGATGTGTATTCAGGTTTTTTTCAAAATTTCATAATTTTAGCGTTTAAGTGCAATAAAAAGCACAGAGTGAATGTATGTCTCCACCGAGGAATATAGTCTCAAAAGAAGACCTGCATTTATTGAAAAATTTAAATGACCGTGACTTCAAAAGGCTGCGTAAATATTAGCAGGCAAAACATTGATTTTTAAGGTGGGCGTATCGCTTGAATATTTGATTTTGAAAGATTAAGAGGTTTTGCAAAATATCAGGAAAGCTGAAATGTAGTTTTATCCTTTGGGAAATGATTGTCAGTAATGTAATGTGTATGAAAATTGAATACATTAGGCTCAAACATGCAAAATGGACGGTATGGTCGTTTAATACTTATACAATAAAGTCCAAAAAATTAAAAAAAAAAAAGAAAAAAAAAGAAAAAGTGTATTATTAATTTGAAACAGTAGGTGGCAGTGTTGGCAAAACAGAATTTGCTCGATGGTGCGTACGCCCACATGACGTCATGACGCTGACCAATTAGGAGCAGCTCGGTGCGGCTTCAGGAAATAAAGCAGCAGCTGCAGAAAGCGAGGAGAACGAGTACAACCCCTGGATACATGACTGAAGCAGTAAAATAACATGTCATTAAAGGTTCTGACATCTACTTACAGGTTTGTGTCAAGAAACATGTCGTTTCTAGCGAATTTGATCAGTTTAGTTCTTTTTTCCCCCCCTGACAACACGTATTTGTTGTCGTCTCTACTGTTTCGGTAAAGGTGAAGATGTTGTAGCTTTGTTAAAAACTTCATTTAGAGTTGAGAAAGAAACTGAAGTAAATGTTGAATTAGGTTACTAGGACGAAATGTAAGTGATACTCAGGCTAACCTGTGCCCTGTGTGTTTTCTTTTAATTGAACAGCTATTAAGTAATTACTGAGTCTATTGACACTCACTAATGTTTCTTTTCACATGCTGATTATCCAGCCAGTGTTAATATTTGCACATTCTGTCCTGTTTGTTTTCTTCAGACTGAGGCCTCTTAGCAGACTTCAAATAATTCAAGGTCATATGGTGAGTCTGCATGAAAACGTTTGTGAACTGTTTGGAATTAGGATTTCTGCATTAATAACTCATCAGATGCAATTTGATCTTTATCCAAGTCACAGTAACAGAAGAATAAAATCAGCTTAATCTGATTCTTCTTGTCAATATTGAAAACATTAATTAAACATCCATTCACATGTTGGCTGGTGGGCTGTTTTGGAGCAGATGTCGAGTCACGTGGAGCCAGAGGTTCTCCTGGAGAGAGTTGGAAATGCAGGTGTGATCACCATGAACAGACCCAAAGCCCTGAATGCTCTCAACCTGTCCATGATCCGGCACATCTACCCTCAGTTCAAGGTGTGTGACACAGGGCTGCTTCATGCAAAATCCCACTGGGGCATGTAATTGCTTTATATATTAGACTTTTTCAGCGTCATGAAGTAATTACTAGTCAGTTTTGCTTGTAAACTTATTTGGTGACTTGTTAAAAGTCATGCAAAAAATAATGATATTGTATACAGAAGCTCTTTTGTAAGTCACCTGCTGAAACTTTTGATGTCAGAAAATATTCCTGTCAGCTAACATTGCTGTACATACTGTGCACACAATTGCATTTTCCTATGTGTCGTAAGCAACGTGAAGTAAAAATACAATTTCTTTTGGGTGAATACTCCCCTAAATTTGCTATGACTGTTTTTGTTCCAGAAATGGGAGCAGGACAATGAGACTGACATTATCATTATCAAAGCAGTGGGTGGGAAAGCCTTTTGTGCTGGTGGAGACATCAGAGGTAAGCAGCAGCTTTGCATGTTTAATCATTGGCTCTGGAGAGTTTATATGCAATAATATGACTGTAGAAGACATTTGCTCCAAAAATTATGATTTTGTTTTGGCTTTTTCCTCTCAGCGGTCACAGAAGCAGGGAAACTTGGAGGCTCTCTGGCACAGGACTTTTTCCGTGAGGAATATATTCTGAACAGTGCCATAGGTATGCTTCATGACTGTATTATCGTTCATATCTGTCTTGATATTAATTAATCTGCAGTGTCACATTACTGTTGTCCAAAATGCTAGGCCTGTACTATATCAGACAGAATTTTAAAGATTTTCTTCCCATTTTCACACAATTTATTTCATCTTCAAAGGAACATGCAGGAAGCCATATATTGCCCTTATCGACGGAATAACAATGGGTGGGGTGAGTATGATTTTTTTTTNTTTTTTTTTTTTTTTTTTTTTTTTTTAAATTATTTTTTCCTGTGTTGGTATAAGGGAGAATCTTTAACATCTGGCAGTGGAAAACATGTGAAAATTAGCCTCCTGTAGCTCCAGTTCCTTCACATGTTTTCTTTTAGTTAATAAGCACTGTCTTATATTAATATTGCACAAAATTTTTATAATACAATACTTTTATTGTCCAATGTGCTGGACCTTTGGTCCCACCATAGAAATATTACGTGTATATCAAATCTCAAAAGTGCAACATACAACATAAACCACAAAACATGATACAAGATACAAGACAACTTTATTATCTCAGAACAGAAATTCATGCTGTAGTTGCTGCTAATGGCAAAGAACAATAAATAAATGAACATACATGCATGAAAAAAATATTATCAGGCATTTAGAATCCTTGGTCTGCATCCTGTTGCACATTGTTAAAGGTTGATTATTATTATAGCGCTTAGATTTTTGTTCTTAATGTGTTTCAGGTTGCCCTTTCCTTTGGGGTGTGATTTCTGAATTCTGCCTGTAGGTGTCAGGAGAGAACTGCATGTTATCACCTGCTTCCAGTGGCTTGTTGGCCTCTGATTGGTTGAAATATAAGGTGACAGGGCATGTTGCTGCCTCTCTGTTTTTCCTCCAGGTGTTAAGGCTAGAATTTGACTTTGATTTGTTACCTTTGATGACACATCCAGGCGCTTGCTTGCTGTGCACAGAGAGACTTGATGCATCTGTTCTGTACCTGTAGTGGTGTATTTTTGGCTTTTGGATGAACTTCCAACAATGTTAGACAGTCATCTGTATCTACAGGGTCATTTTGGGTCGAGTGAGAGTGTGTGTGCATCCCTGTGGCACAGATTTGTGTGAAGGACCAACAAAACCACTAACCTAACAGCAAAGCTACTCTTTAAAGACAGTGGCTAGTAAGGGGTGCAATGCATTCTGCTATTGTACATCTGAAATCCCTTTAAAAACACACACTGTGGTATGTGATACAAATCAACATGTCACACTCCTGGCTACATCATGTTTTCTATGCTGTTTTTTAGGAGTGGATGAGGCAAAAAGAAGTAACATACAAATATATAGGATGTCACGTTATTGATGCTCATGATCTTTACCGCCAAAACAAATCACACAGCTCTTATACATAATATTCTGTAATTATGTAATGATCTGTAAATTATCAGTGAAACAATGAACAGATTAATGGAAGTTATGGAAACTCGCTGATGTAAAATGGTAAATTGTAATGGTAAAATGGTAAATCATCTGTAAATTGGTGGTATTTGGTTGGTATTTGTCATTTTCACCATGAGCATGCTTTCTGCAAAAGCAGCCCTTTTTCTTTATTTTGTCTGTTGAGGGCTATTTATAGAAGCTGCCTGAGAGTGGTTTGACCTCTTAAGTGTTGGTATATCCAGGAAAGACATGTCTACACATATTTGACATATTTGTTCTCAACAATGGCTAAAAGCTGGTGAACAGTGTGTGTGAGACGAGTGTTTTGGCCCAGACAGGTCCATTAGGTGGGACAGAATTGTTGATTATCTGTAGAAGGAGCTTAATATGCAAATGTTCCTGCTCCTTGTTATGAATCGGTTTTTTCTATGGGATGAAATTCACAAGCACATTTAGGATTCATCAAATTCATTTTGAGAATGATCAGGCAAAGCAATGTGGAGATGTGGCTCGCATATTGCTAATGTGTCTTCACAACCAAATTCTTTTTAATATGGCCAAACAGGGAAAACAGTGATAAACCACAATAAAGGCTTCCCCAAAATCCACTTTGTTCACTTATGGTAATCAATTTTGTAGAGTTTGTTGGAGAAGAAGCAAAAAAAATAAAGTGTTTTTGATCTGACACTGAACAGGAAAAACTAGTCAAACTCTTGTTGACCCTAGTAAAAATAAAAGAATTTTGATACATAAAGTCCAACAGTTAAAAGTCAAAATGAGTGTTGGCTTAGTGAAATGAGTGTTTGGACTGATGGAGCCACTAGAGGGTTTATTGACCCTAAATTTGTATCTGTAGCAACTTCAAAGAAACTGACAAATTGGTTCTACACACTCCCTGGATGAAGTTACAGACGGACTGAATGAAGTAACAAAGTCAGCAAACCAGCAGGGTATCGTGCTGTATTGGAGGGGGTTTCGCTTAAGTTCACGCTCAGAAAACGAGAGAAGCTGTCAGAATCATTCAGCTGCTTGTCACTCCTCCTATCTGTCAAGTAATGTTGATGCCAAATATCCTCATACTGATACTGTAGCTCAGGGTTCCCCAACTAGTTTTCCCCAAGGGCCAAATTATGATTGATATTATGATTCTCCCGAACAAAATGAGTCCAAGCATGACATTTTATGAACACGCAATCCCGAGATAAATGAAACTAAAGCTCAAGATAGCGTCCGAGCTAAAACCTAGCTTCGTCGTTTCTTGATAATGTAACTTCCAAGGGCAGTCTAAATTTTAAAATCCCTCTCTGTGATTCGATAGTAGCCTAGCAGAGGATTTAATTGACGAGTCAGTGGTCCTATCAACTTTTACGTAGCCATGGCAACAGGCATGCGTTCCCCGTGCGTAATATTCCACTGACAGACCGGAGATCGTGTGCTTGTCCCTATGTAGCGTTCAAGATGTTTTATAATTTCCATTTCTTAATAAAGTGGAGATATATGAATATGTTTGGAAAGCTTAGCTTCTCCTGATCAAAATGAGCCCAAGCATGACATTTTATGACCACGCAATCCCGAGATTAGTGCGACTAAAGTACAAGATTTTTTAATTTTTTTAAATTTTTTTTATTTTTTTATTTTTTTTTGGAGAAGTCATCTGAGGGCCCACAGCCGCATTTGACCCGTGAGCCGCCAGTTGGGGATCCCTGCTGTAGCTGTTTAATGTGCATATAGGTTAATAACAGGCTAATTCTATATGCAAAGAGGTCCAAGAGTAAGCATGGCCTCCATTCCCAGATCTGCTCAGAGCTAAAGTTTCAACTCCCATGTCGAATGGGTATTCTTGCATCAATAACAACAGCCACCAGGGAGTTAAGGCATGTCATGAATAGGTCAAAGAACACACACACAAAGCCTCTCCTTCTGCATCAGTGGAATCTCCCAAACATCACTTGTTTCTAAGTTGGAAATCCCTGTAATTAACGCCTGTGAATGCTGAATTGTTATTAATGCATGTCTGCTGTGCTCTACGTTTGAGAACAACACACTGCATCTTTCTCATCAAGAGTGTTTGATTTTCCTCTTGAGATCTCAAACATTTACACAGTCACCTCCAGAACGTGTTTTCTGTACGTCTCTCTAACAGGGTCGGCATAGCAGCTGCTAACGATTGATGGCTGTTTGTAAAGAGCTGTACGTCTGTAATGGCTTCCCCCTGGAGAAAAGTGCTCTTGTTTGCTAATGTCCATAATGCCCGATGAGAAGACAGGAGTCGGAGCCAAAAATGAGCTCAGTGCAGATTTTGATCCCTGCATAAAGGTTCTCATCTTCCTGTGCAGCTCTTGGTTTGAAAGTGGATACTTTGTGCAGGAGCAAAGCAGAAAGCAATGCAACTGTGTACATCAGCAGGGAGGCTTTTGCACAGGCCACACACACTTTTCTAGTGTTGGATTCTCTGCAAAGCCTAAGATATATTAATATTTTAGAGGATTTTTGCTATATTTCTTATGTTTTCTTATTCTGACTTGACTTGAGAGCAGATGGATTACGCCCTCTTATCAATATGCTTTACCAGTGGAAACATCTAGGTTGTAAATTTTGGAGCCTATTGTGTTTGTAAGAATGAGCTATAAACATGCTCCTCTGCACACCTTTGCACATTTCCATTGCGTGCAGCTCTTTCTGGAGACATGTTCTTATATGGTGCTTGGTGGTTCTGTACAGCACGTCACAATGTTCCACTACTTTTATGGCGATGTGTTCAACTTGAGTAATGGCATATTAAACAGTCCCTCATTCCATTGGGTGCATCCTATGATTCTTTCTAAAATGTTACCTGATGCACAATGTCCAAAAACCAAAATAGAACACAAATGTTCTAAAGTTTCTCGTAAAATTTTATTTTATTTTATATCATAGGTTTAAAAACGGAATATCCTTTAATTTTGATTTCCAGTACATGAAATCATACTTTAAAACGGGCTTACGTTGTCTCTTTTCCTAGTAACAGTAAAGCTTAAATACCATTTAACCATTTAAAGGGG
Organism: Lucifuga dentata; assembly: GCA_014773175.1. Taxonomy (NCBI): domain Eukaryota; kingdom Metazoa; phylum Chordata; class Actinopteri; order Ophidiiformes; family Bythitidae; genus Lucifuga; species Lucifuga dentata. The sequence goes on from VXCM01001897.1 coordinate 162,955, forward strand.
ACGTAATATGTTTTTGTTATTTTCCCTGATTTTGATAGAGTAATATAGTTGAGTTATCAAAGTTACAAAAAGAAATGCATCTAGTCAGAGAAACCCAGAAGACCTGAACTGCCTTGAAAGCTTAGTTCCGTAACATTTTGATATCAAGACATAACAGAGGTGGTTAAATACGCCCACCAATATGAGACTACCTTTATGTCATGGCTAGCCAATCAGAACAAAGAAGGGGAGTGGCTTAAAGAGATTTTACCTCAACCAGCCTGTTTTCACTCAGTGTGCACAGCAGTGTCACAGCAAGAGAGAATAGAAGTGGACCAATATGTTTTTTTGTTGGTTTTTTTTGCACATTAAATTAACGCAGAGATTTCAAAACAGACCCTAAATGAAAATAAGAACACAAGATCTGTATGATGTGCTCCCTTTAAAACGAAAACAGTCCAACTCTAATTCAGGCAGCCTTGTTTTGTGAAAAAATGACCCCGTCGTCTGGCTTTGCCCTGAGTCATGGTGCTGTAGTGTTGATAGCACAACCGCCATGCTACGACCGCCGTATCTCTGCTGAAACGTGACTCTCTCTTCCCGTCCAGAAGGGGTCTGTTTAGTCTCCAGAGATCAGATATTTTTAATCCTGTGTGGTCGTTTGTCTCACAGCCTCAAGACAAAGCAGCAGCTCTGCTCTGCTTTTTGCTCTTTGCTGACAACAAGGTGAAGACGGCTGTCAGCATGGAGTCTCACGGCATGCTGGTTGAGATTTGACCGTTTGGATTTTTTATTTTTTTTTCTCTCTGACTTGACAGTAACTGATCCTGCTTTGATGTACACAGTACTTTTAAAACATAATCCAGAAAATAATTTTGAAAAGCTCAAGCTTTTCTCCGTTTTGTCATAAAATAATTACAAGAACTTATTTACATTAATAATAACCCGCATTAGAAATTTATTAATTACTTTTATTGATTTGTGCATTTAGCTAGCTAAAATAAAAGCTTACTCTTAATGCTGCCCACTATGTAAATAAAGGATGATGGAATAAATAAATGAATGCATTAGTAGTTGAAGACATGCTGTGTATAGTGTTTATGCTTTGTGTATGATTTTATATATGTCAAATTATCTTGTTCTGCTCATTTTGGTGAACATCACTGGCCAGCTGCGTTAGCCATTTTCTGTTGTGACCGACATGTGGATAGTGTGTTCAGCATCACCAGAACCAGACAGGCTACAATACAAAGATCTTGGTTTGTATGTGTGTGTGTGTGTGTGTGTGTTTTTCAAATATGAAGCTGTATTTCATTTAACAACACTGTGTGCTGGACTCGGACTGTTCTGTGCTCGCTTTTAGCATCTGAAACTGTCACTGGAAACACCTTTCCACTCCTAGAGGAGACATATTATATGATTTTCCGTGTTCTCATTCTATTTTGAAGCCTTTGCAGTGCGTTAATGCCAAAAAATTTAAAATGCAAAAACACATTAATCCACTTCTATTCTTTTTTGCTGCTGTGAAAACAGATTATTTTTTTATTTTTTGTAATTTAAATTTTTATTTTCATTACAACAAAGAAGAACTGGTACATAAAGTTTCTTATCTTTCCTTCTCTTTGCCTTCGTGTGTTCTCTTTGTGACTCTTTCTCGTCCGTGATACGGGTCGCTTACCCTCAAAAATAGGAACAGACTGCAGTATCGTTAAAGTGTGCAGCAAAATTGCAGGCACGACCTTGTTTGACCTTTCTCAGGTGCACAAAATTAGGACTTTGAAGAAGGCCCAGGCTATTCTGGCTGATCCTAGCCATCCCTTGTTCAAGGAGTTCAAGTTGCTCCCGTCTGGCTGCAGCCAACATGCAGGACTAATAGACTTAAATTCTCTTTTGTTCTAGCTGCCACTGATCTTTCAAATAATTCAGTGTGATTCTATTTTGTATTTACTGTCCATTGATTATTGTTTGTCGTATGATTGTGTGGTATCTGCTGGCTGTACAACAATTTNTATTTACTGTCCATTGATTATTGTTTGTCGTATGATTGTGTGGTATCTGCTGGCTGTACAACAATTTGCTCCTCAGGGATAGTAAAGATTTCCTTGACCTTGACTTTGACCTTTACCTCCTGCAGGGTGTCGGTCTGTCAGTTCACGGGCAATTTCGAGTGGCCACAGAGAAGACACTGTTTGCCATGCCAGAGACCGCCATCGGTAAGCCTGCCTACCTATAACTGGAAAAGGGATGCTGGTTGGCCCACGTCAGTAGAAGTGGGCATCTAACCGTTAATTATTCAGGAGTAGCCTTTCTTGACAGTTCAAGCGGTTGCATTTTGTTAGATAACATAGCAAAGAATAAAAAATTGAAAAACATTCTAACGTAACAACACAATGCAGACATGCTGGATGAGAGATACGGTACCGATAACGCCACATACTATATCATACATAAAATTCTCGGGAGACATGCATATTGTTTTACATTAATGAATTATTGAATGTTATACAGTTAAATAGTGAAAAGTTTGATCTAATCCTGTAAAGCGGAATTATTCTGAATTAGTGTGTCGAGTTGACTAGAAGATCTGAATACTTTAACAGAACCAGAGAACATGAAAGTCCTCCTCTGTTGTGGTTGGAAAGGAAAATAACCAAGGCATGAAAATAACCAAGGCATATTTTCTTAGTGGAAAAAACCCAAAATCTGTTTAGTTTTTTTTTTTTTTTTTTTTTTTTGCTTTTGTTTTTTTTAAAACTGACTTTTTGTTTTTTCCATTTTTTTCAAATACAGTTCAATCCAATACAACGACCCCACCGCTGGCTATAGCCTCAAAAATTACCATAAAGTTTAATTAAGTCAACAAAAGCTTCACAGAAGTAGGAATTATTGCAGGGCTGTTGATTTCATTCATATTGGATTAGATTGCACAATTATACCTAATAAACCTGGTAATTGTATTTGTTGGTATTCATGTACAGATAAAGGAAAGAGTAAATTCCTACAATGAGGATCCTTTGATAGTTATGAGCACTTTATTGTCTTTTTCCGAGACTAAGGATCTTGAACTTGTAAAATTTTTATTTCCATAATCTGACACCACACACACACTAAAGCATGAGGTAATTACTGTCTGAGTTGCACTTTAATAATGATGAATGACTTGTACCTGGGAAAATAATAGAATTATTCTTTGTTATATATAAGCCTTACTTGAGTGTAATTGGCCATTGCCCTGACACTAAGCTATGTTTTACTCCTTAGCTAATTGTCTCTTGTAGACAGATGGTCTTCTCCTGAAGCCTGGAGGAGATTAAAGCAAATCTCCAACAACTAGCTAAATACAGAGGAGGTTGTGGTGAACACTGGCTTATTGTCACTTAAATCCAGTTGGCATATCACAGTTAATGGTGATGATCTGGGGGCTAGGTGTGCAAGACTTTTCAGCATCATATAGTGGAGGTTATAGGTCTGATTCCCATAGAGCTGATAACTGTTACTGTACCATTTTCTTATCAAACGCATTGTATGTATCCTTAAGGCTTAAAGGCTCATACTGGAGATTTTGTATGTTTAAACCTAATAAATACTACCTGTATGCACCTTACACTACTGACAATTTACAAAATGTAAAAGAAAAAAAAAAGTCCTTAAAATTCAATGTTTCTGTATCAGTCCTCTGCATCTAACCAATCTTAACTACATAGAGGCGTTGAGTCTCAGTCAAAACACCGGTAGTAATTATTTGTGAAAAACTACATTAGTGAGGCATTAACCACACGGGGTTTGTGGTGAGACAGCCTGTGAATTGAGCAGAGAGCTGATGTCCTCAGTTAATGTTTTCTCCCCTTAAAGATGGTTAATGGATGGTGAAGTGGCCATCTTGCATTATTGATGATCGAGTTGCATCTTCTTGCCAGGCCTGCTGTCCGAATTTCCTTATGTTTCTGTTTGGAATCAGTTGAAAAGTGGGAAATGTTATGAGAGTTTTATGCCAAAAATTAAAATGCATCCTTTTTGAAGTAGGAGAAAAGTAGAATCACATGTAATTATTGCTCTTTTGTGCAGAATTCCGCTCTGGATCGTCTCTTATTGAAACACTTAGATGATATTAATATTTTTCAGCTCCTTGGATCTGTTCATTTTCTAAAGGATTGACTGTGTGAGCTCTTGCCCCCTCACATTTGCACACTTACAAGGATATTCACATCACACCTGACGCACAAACAACAAAACCAAACATCTCTGCTGCATTCTCGTCTGTTACTCCATAAATCTCTCAAACTGACATCGGATACACCACAATTGACTACACATGACTGTGTAGTAGAACATATCTGAGATGTTTTGTGCAGAGAGAGAGTGAAGATGATGTTGTTAGTGGACAGGAAGTGACTAGCAGAAAGAGAAGTACATCCTCAAGTGAGGCTGAAATTCCTCGTTGATGTGGTCTGACACATGAAGACACATTTCAATTGGGAGGAAATAGGACCGCAGAGGTGTAAGTTTGTCTGTCAGGGAGTGAGTTATTTATTCTTGTATCTGTATATTGTGTAGTATTTTCCTTTAAAGGGGATGTAGGATTTTTATTTACCTCATTTTTTATAGTGTAGTATAATAGGAATATGTGATGAACATGGCGCTCCAAACGCTCTGACAGCTGATCAGTCACGTTGCTTCAGATGATGCTTGAGGAGCGAGGATGTTTCATTTTTCTTAAATCGTCATTCTTCAGCTCCTCTGTCCTCGAGTCTCTTCCTCGCATCTTCAGTGGGCATGACTAAGATGCAAGGAGGGAAACATGGAAACGAAATAAGAACTTGGAACGCACCAATAGACTCATGTATTGTAATCTGTCAGCAAACTACTGCATAAAACCAAAAGGAATAGATTGTGATTACTCTTGTGACTAATTCTAATAAATAAAACAAGAGTCTCTTAGTGGCTTTAAAGTTGTCCAGTTATAAACCTTGGCAAGAAGACAGGAAACCTGAGCTAATCCTCTTTGTAGCGGCTGTAGTCATAACACAGTGTCAGCACTGTTTGCTGTTACAGGCCTCTGCGACATAAAGCATGGTGCACATCAAGGCAAATTTGACTAAAAGAGATCAGATTTTATTAAAAGAAAATTAGATGAGACTCTTTACTCAGTACACATCTAAATGAAATGAGCTATTTAGTATAATTATAGTAAAGTAATATAATTACTGATTACTCACTGAGGATAAAAGACTTCAGAGTCTATGTGATGCCAAAATACTTGAGAGTTTTAGTTTTCTGCTTTAACCAGGAACAAAGCATCAAGGCAAATGTGTAGTAACTCATTTTCTTTTCACATAATTCATTCTGAAATACCCACACAAGCACACATTTTACAACACACACTCATTCATATTAACCCCTCGACGGTGGGATTAACAGATTTAACCCCGCCCTGCTACTGTCCAGCAGCCCTAATCTGCTGCATTTATGATATTACATTTTCAACTGAATCAGGTCAGATCATCTAATCTCTCCCCTTCCATTCTGCTCCCAACATCGTGTCACGCCACAAAAACTGTCACTGAGAAAACAAATTTGAACAAAAGAATATTCGACTTGCTCATTCCCTGTCAGAAATACTCAAATCCACCAGGAGCATTGTTGAAATGATTGAATAGATTCTGCACAGATTAAGGCTGTGGTCTGGACTGTCAGTGTAAATGCTGTTTGTGTTCAGCAAAGCAGCGCTTACATAAGCAGGTTTAGAGTTGGTTACAGTAAATCTTTTGTTTTCTTTCATTTTCCTGTTACATTGACTTTGAAGAATTGGTGTTGAGCAACAAATTCTAAATGTGTATTATTCACTTCACACGGTTGATTGAGGTGTTTCCTTGCTGGCGGTTTTGACAGGATGAACTGTGATAGATGTAACGTTGCTTCATGAAGTCACATACGTGCTAAAACTGCATTTGTCAGAGTGTGTTTCAGTGCTTCGTTTCTGTTTCATTTCAACAGGTCTGTTCCCTGACGTGGGAGGTGGCTACTTCTTGCCGAGGCTCCAGGGCAAACTGGGGCTGTTTCTGGCCATGACGGGTTTCCGGCTTAAAGGACGTGATGTGCACAGAGCCGGAGTCGCCACTCACTTTGTAGAATCTAAGAAGGTACCACAACTTTGTAGATAAAGCTGTATTCAGAAAATAATTTCCTCGGTATTGCTGAATATTTGCAGCCGTAGAAGTTTCCATTCTTTTCTTCTTAGTAGATTCTCCGCTGTGTTACTCAAAAGAAATGCTGTTATATGAAACAGTCTGCTGTTTCTGATATTACTCCATACAGCTGCTACAGAGATGTTGAAAAGCACAGTTAGTACAATTCTCAAAATAAATCAATTCCTAGCATCATAAGCCATTTTACAGCCAGCATTAAATGCTACTCTCTGGCTCCAGACAAACACTCAAGAATTGCAAGAATTGCTTTAATTTACTTAAACCACCTAAAAGCCTGAGTATGAGGAGAGTTAGTGAAGCTGCAAGGACAAAAGCAGGACTGGAACACAGCCAGAACACACTGGAAAGCTGGATGCTGAGTCACCGGGTATCTCAGTCTTGTTTGTAGGTGCCAACACAAACTCAGGCCCAGAGGTGGTTTCTGTTTGTCTTGGCACGACCTTGCTGTTTGTGGGAGGTCAGAGCTGTGGGTGGTAGAGTTCATTTGAGACCGCAGCCTTGGAAAGTTGCAATTTTCACAACACAAATGCAATTACACAAGCAGAGGGCTGGACCAGACCTGTCAACACTCCCGTTTTTCCCGGGTGTCTAACATATTTTCACCTCCTCTCCTGTCATGCTCCCTTTTGGTAATTCCTCCCTTAAATCTCTCGTTTTTTTGGCCCAATCAAGTTGTTTCGGTCATTATGTGGTGCACCCCCCTGGTGGGGCATGGAGGGTNCCCCCCTGGTGGGGCGTGGAGGTATTACAACTGGGGTGCGCTTGCCAAGGGACACCTGAAGCCAAGCGGGACCAAAGTTGATTCAAACAGTTTCTTGTGGGAGCAATAAACAAACATAATCCCGTCATGCTAGCAAAGCTTAAAGGACCATACCACCCATTTTGCATGTTTGAGCCTAATATTTTCAATTTTCATACACGTAACATTACTGACAATCATTTCCCAAAGCATACTACTNCCTAATATTTTCAATTTTCATACACGTAACATTACTGACAATCATTTCCCAAAGCATACTACTGAACGGTGAATTAAAAAAATGTTTTTCCTACCTTCCAGACCTCCACTGGTTTCAGTTCATTCTGGTACGCTATTAAAATNAAAAAATGTTTTTCCTACCTTCCAGACCTCCACTGGTTTCAGTTCATTCTGGTACGCTATTAAAATGAATTTGCTGATACTTGAAACGTTTTTGGGATAGGTAATCCATCATCATGAACAAGACATGTATTCAGATTTTTTTCGAAGTTTCGTAATTTTAGCGTTTAAGCGCAATAAAAAGCGCGGAGTGAATGTATGCCTCCGCCAGGGAAAAGAAGAGCTGCCTTTATCAAAAAATTTTAACGACTGTGACTTCATAATTGTGCATAGCTATTAACAGGCAAAACGTTGATTTTTAAGGTGGGTATGTAGCTTGAATATTTGATTTTGAAAGATTAAGAGATTTTGCAAAATATCAGGAAAGCTGAAATAC
>VXCM01001897.1:170772-195765 GCA_014773175.1 Lucifuga dentata
GGGGGGGGGGGGGGGGGGGGGGGGGGGGGGGGGGGGGGGGGGGGGTGTGTAAGATGAATTTCCAAATTCCTGTCCTCCAAATTTCAGTGGCCCAACGATGAAATAACTTCCAACTCGGCAGCAATGAATTACATATCTGACCTTCTCGGTGAATCAAACCCAGATGACAAACAATACAGAGGCAAGACTTACGAGCATTTTTCTATTGGCTTAAGGAATTTTTCTTCATTTGCTCCAACAGATCCCAGACCTGGAGAAGGAGCTGGTGCACTTGAAGTCTCCCTCTGCTAAGGACGTGTCCAGTGTGTTAGACTCCTACCAGAACCAGGTAAGAAACTAAAGCTGCCATAATGCAGATATAGGCCATACAGCTAACGTTGAATTGTTGATGTAAATGCTTTTTGGATGTTGTTGTCTGTTCTCAGAGTAGCCTGGATTCTGAGAAGCCTTTTGTCTTGGAGCAGCACATGGCTGATATTGACAGGTAGGCCATTAATCTCTGGGTTTCCATAAACATCCAGTAACAGAGATCAGAATCTGCATCAGAAAAGCTGGACTCAACCAGAGAACAGCGTCACGGCAAACAGTAAACTCTGAAAGAATGAGGGCAGGGATAATTCATTGCTGAAACTTGGAATAATTAACATTTTTACTGATGATGAGTCTTAGCCTATCTCTCATCCCTGTTTCTAGCAGTAGAAGGAGGATGTTCCAATAAAAATAAACCCATGACAAACCACCTGTACTTACCTGCAAAATACCAAGTTGAACATCTAGCAGATAGATATTTTTCTCAGAAGTTGGTGGAGACCAAAACAGCGGGAGAATGAATACTGAACTTGTATTCATCAGGAGGACAAAAACACAATTGAGTTTCTAATTTTGCATTAATTTCAGAATGTGTAAGATAGTTTACCCATAACAAATTTTATAAGACAAAAATATGTCATGACTGTGTGTCAGTCAGCTTGTTTTAGAGCTTTTCTGTGACCTAGTGTCCAAAAATCAGTTCATACAGCTTGAAATGTACCTGAGCTTTTGGGAATCCAAAGCAAAGGAAGCCCATTCTTTGAATTTGGCTAAACATGGAGGTGAATTGAGGTAGCCTGCTGACCACCTGAATGCATGTTGGCTTTTATTTCCCTTCAGGCTGTTCAGCTCCAGCAGTGTGGAGGGAATAATGCAGAACCTGAAGGCTGATGGCTCAGCATTCGCTACGAAACAAGCTGAGGTATGTTAACCTATAAAAATATATACCTAGCAACATTATTCACATTAAAACAAGCAGAGCTAAGACAGAAGGACCATAATCATCCAAACTGCTGTTATTTCCCAATTTCTGTGTTTCCCTCTCCAGACACTGTCCAGGATGTCTCCCATGTCACTGAAGATCACCTATCGGCAGCTGCAGGCGGGAGCTTCTCTGAGCCTGCAGGACGTGTTGGTGATGGAGTATCGACTGAGCCAAGCCTGCATGGTAAAAGCAAACCAACTTGACTGGAGTTTGTATCTCTTGACAGCACCAACTGGTTTTCTTTTATTACTTTTCAGACTTTACTGTGTAGCAAAAGGGCTCTTTACCGTTTGAAATTTTCTCTCTTTTGGTTTTTTGAAGTATTTTTTATCTGCTTTTTTGCAGAGGGGCTGTGACTTTTATGAGGGTGTGAGAGCTGGTAAGTTCATCTGCTCTATGTTTTTATAGCTTTTACAGGCCACCAAGAATTTTTATTTTGTCTCCAAGAGATTATGAACTTCAACTTTATGGGTGATTATGCAGTGCATGGAAATTGACAAAATTGCCTTTAAGGTGGATGTGATAGATGAAGCAACATTTCTGAGCTTTGAAGATGATAGAAGTAAACATTAAGAGCTTTGTAGAATGTAAAAGTAAAAGTACTACAGTATTGGTACAAATTGTTATTAAAGAAAAATAAGTAATACTTTATGCATTCTAGCACACAATGATCATAATATATCTGTAGGGACTTGAAAGGATTATTGGCCACTGGCTAAGTGATTACTCTGCCAGGTGCTGACAGTTTTGACCTTTAAAACCACACAAGGTTTATCATGTGCCATGTCAAACAAGCATGATAGTGTTAGGGCATTTTGATAGCAATATATAACCTGTTCCCAAGTAATTTCCTCTTTAAATTAGCAAGCACACTTATCCTAATTATGAAAACATGACTGAGGAAATAAGATCTATCAGTGTTGTTGCACTTCCTGGCTGCCAGAGTCGATACTAGCATACATCATAGATCAGATACCGTTCTTTTAAGTTCATGCATGACATCACTGCAGTAATATTGCTCAAAATTATAAGCAGTCAGCATCAATCTTCAGGTACATGAATTAACTTTTTAAATATCATTTGCTGTGTGTTTTCAGTGCTGATTGACAGGGACCAGAATCCAAAGTGGAACCCGTCAACACTGGAGGAGGTTTCTGACCAGAGTGTAGACGAATGCTTCTCCTCGCTGGGAGACAAGGACCTGACTTTCTAATGTCACATCAACCGGCAGCTTTCCCACCTTCAAACTCTCTCCACTTTCATGGTCAGACATTCGAGAAGACTGTACTGCTGAGGATATGATAGAGAGGTACATACTGTACAGAGTTCATATGCATAAATGGTTCAATTCTATACAGTGTAATAGAATTGTATCTTCCCTTTTGAGAAAAAGAAGGTGTTATTTTTGTTCAGTGGCAGAAGTGGAATCTTTTCTGCACATGTTGTCCTTATCCGGGTATCCTGCAGCTTGTTTCCGCTGCAGATCCACAGGAAGTCACACAGCACTGACCTCCTTACGTGTCCTGTGGATCTTGGTTGCTGTGACATTTCAGTATCAACCGTGTTTCTGCAGTGTGCTCAATTGTTTTAAAATGTACTAGTTTTGTTTCCTTAGTTTCCCCTTTTGCATGAGTTTGGTTTTTTTTTTTCCCAACATTTTCTATAGATTTATAGATGTCACAAGGATAAAATATATCCTTCTATACATCCACTGGCCAGAAAAAAGAAAGATCTGTTCATTATAATACAACCCATACAACAGCCCTATAATAAATAGTAACTTTATGAAGTTAATAAAACTGGGTGGCATTATATCGTACCATGTTTCTAATATTTTGACTCCTCCATATAAGTGAATGAGGTGGACAAAATATTAGAAACACCCTTAAGCAATAAAACAACACAAAAACGACTATAGAGCTGAAGTAACACATTTCTGACACAATGTCAGCAACAACTAAAAATTATTAGTTTCATAAAGTTAGTATTTATTGTAGGACTGTTGTATTGGATTGTATTAACAATGAAGGTGTTTGTATTTTTGTGGTCACTGAGTGTGTATATTGTATGTAGGTGGCTATTAAGATGACATAGTTACAAGCAACACTCTCAAAAAACGGATGTTGGAAAACATTCAGTTTCAAAAAACTGAAACATGACATTTAGTGTACTGTACTTTTACTTTTAACTTTTTTACTGGACCTGCTTTGGCCAGTTTTTAATAAGAATCGATCAAAACTCCTCCGTAAACTTTACTTCTCAGCTGCTACATTATTTATGAAGCAACCGGAGTCTGATTAGGTGTCAATGCTTGACAAGAATGCAATAAAGACAATTGCTTATATAATTTAAAATGTGTTTTCTATATTCAACCCTGCAGTAAAGTGTTCTTTAGAAGCTGCTCATATATTGTGTATTTTGCAAGAATTCAGTTATTAGATGTGCAGTTTTTGCCTTAAAATTGCCTTGTAAAGGAGTGATGAGTCTTTGGAAAACACTTTTTCCCCCCTGTTATATATTGGATTATAATAGGGTCTTTTTTATTTGCAATATTTATTTTTATTTCACTGGAAAATGGCAAAAAAGGTGAAGAAGTCACAGGTGAATTCTGCTAGTGGCAACCATGGCTACCATTGGATGGCATGTTATACCAGAAATCAGTTTAGCATCATTTTTACTACTTCTCACTGCACAGTTTTACCTCATACTTTGCATACTTTATCATATATTTTTCCTTCCATCTTTATCTTGAAAATATTCTAGTTTACGCTGCTTTTCTCCTCCACATTGTCTGTCAGTACAACACCAATCTCATCTTTGAAGTATCCTGTCATAAGTTGTGTCATTTGTCATTTTCACAGAACAGTGCTTACACATTGCCTTCAGAGCAGACAGGATGACCTCTACATACTGTAAACAAAACGCTGCCATAAACTCTGAACAAAGTCGGAGTATTTCTCTCGGCGTCACAGATAAGCCCTCTTGGTTTATTGCCACCATTTGCTCTCTAAACAAACACCAGCCAGCACTCGTCTCTAAATCCCTTTGTTTGCCCTTCTTGCAGCTGAACTCTTAACCCTCCATGCACACGCTAATGAAGGATGTAGACTTTCCGGCACATCCGTGTGTCTTGTTAATGACACGGAGCCAGTGTGTGAAACTGAAATGTTGAAAAGCAACAGGCGTGTACTCAGGGCTGGACCTAGCCTTTCTGGGGCCCGAGGCAAGTTTTTTTGCTTGGGGCTCCCCCTGCCATCCAGGGGCATGGAAAAACATTGGTTGTGTTGAATATTTGTGGATTACTAATCATTTGTCATTTTTAAGCTTATTTCACTCTCCCCAACAGCCAAAATTAAAATGTGGAATAAACACATTTCAAACTACTGTAATAATTCTAATAAAATACAAAAGGGGTGTGGTTACCCTTTATCTCCCACTCTACAGTATTAATCTTGCATCCCACAATTGCCCCAACCCACTCCATAAACATCTCTATAAGCCTAATCCTAAGTAAATCATAATGTCAAACCATAATATGCATAAGTTCCACGTTATTATATTAGTTTACAGAGTACAGAGATTTAGTTTAGTTTGACATTTACATCTCTGCAGCTCCTGAACTTATTTACCGCTAATGAGAGTTCACTTTAGTTTCACCTTTGACGTGGAGACCCCCTTGCGGCCACGGGGCCAGCTCTTTGAGTAGGTATCTCAACCAATTTTCAGCTGATTTTGTACACAATAATAACAGCACATTCAACGGCAAACAATAAAATAACTCATGACAGAAGGCGTAAATCTGATTTATTGGCATCAGTTTCCACACGCATACAGTTTGGATATTTTACTATGTGAATATGTAATGTCACTCATGTTACATTAATTTATGATACCGTCACGAGTATCATCTCCCAGAACTGCTTCCTAGAAGCTATTTTCGCTCTTTTAGCAGCAGACAAATCTCACTTTATCATCGTTTCAGCTTGTCCGCTCAGTGACTGCTGCTTCTCTTACAGGCCACTTTGGCAGTGAGAGAACTGTTGTAAAACTGGAGTATAGAGAAGAAATAAAAGCAGCTTCTGCTTTTAGTCTTTACGAGCCATTTTAAATCATTGATAAGAGTGAGCGGCCGTTTCTTTGCTAAACAAATGACGTACCTGTGCTCCGCCTCACCTGTCAGAGTCGCTGCATCATTAGTTCAGTTGACTTTGTCCGGATTAGTGGCACGAGTTAATGCCCGATTTTAAGCTATTATTATACTTAGTGGATAAAAATATAGTAAGTAAAAGTCATTTTAAAACTGCAATCATACAGACTTCATTCACTAGCTTTATTTTACCCAACATTAGATTTTGCTCTTAAAAGCAACACACTGGAATCTTACCAAAGGACACCACAATCTCTCTCACCTCACACCTCAAAAAAATGAATTTTCTTTGTCTGATGAATACTTTTTTTTTTTTCTTTTTTTTTTTTTTTTTNTTTTTTTTTTTTTTTTTTATTGTGTTGTGAGTCTGGCCAATAGAGCAACATCTTCCTCAACTAGATGATTTAAAATGGGTGACATTTAAAGGACCATACTGGCCATTTTGCATGTTTGAGCCTAATATATTCAATTTTCATACGTTACGTTACTGACAATCATTTCCCAAAGGATAAAACTGTATTTCAGCTTTCCTAATATTTTGCAAAATCTTTTAATCTTTCAAAATCAAACATTCAAGTGATTCACTCGTCTTAAAATTGATGTTTCTCCTGCTAATAATAGTTATGCAGCCTTATGAAGTCATGGCTGTTTAAATTTTTCGATGAACGCAGGTCTTCTTTTGGGACTACATTCCACGGTGGAGACGTACATTCACTCTACGCATTTTATTGCACGTAAACTCTAAAATTATGAAACTTTGGAAAAAAAAAAAACCTGAATACACATCTTGTTCACGATGATGGATTACCTATCCCAAGAATGTTTCAGGTATCAACAAGTTGATTTTAATAGCGTACCAGTATGAACTGAGACCACTGGTGGTCTGGAAGGTAGGAAGAAAAAAATTAATTCACCATTCCACTAGTATGCTTTGGGAAATGATTGTCAGTAACAATCGTGTATGAAAATTGAATATATTGTGGTCAAACATGTAAAATGGATGGCATGGTCCTTTAAAAGTGAAGAATCACAGATCATCAAAGGAAACATCGGCAGCTTTCAGTGTGTTTGGTTAAGTGCATTGACTGGAAGACACAAAGGTTAGAACGACAACGAGTATTCACAGAGTCAGATTTTTAACTCTTCCTGATGCATATACAGATGATGCATTGTCTGGTTGACATTATCTGCTTAGACAGATGAACAAACTGGTATCAACGTATCAGCATTTACTCTGAAGATATGCAAACAGAAACTTTAATGTAATGTAACTTTCTCAGGAAATCCAACATTTTACACAGTAAAGCCTCAGCATTATGGCTTCATCTTTGCTGTACAGCCTAGAGAACAGATTACCATCACTTGGGTTTGGGGTCAATTTACTCTGAATAGAACTAAGTCAACATGTAAAATAAATGGACTCATCTTCCGTATACGAATTTTAAAATTTATGAAAATGAGCTCCCCTAATTTCATGAATTGAAAAAAAATCGTGACAGTTCACACTTTGCTCTCAGATCTCCTTGTGCATACTGAAACCAGCCTTTTGGTTTTCAAATCCAGATTAAAGAAAACAAAATTTCACTGAGGCAAAACAAATAAGAGCTAGGCATGTAGTTATCTTGTCCCAAGATGCTAATCTCTCCACACAGATTAGTGCAAATTATGATTTATGAGTTGGTTTATAAAGTAATGAATCAGGGAGTGATGTTTTATAGCACGCTATCATATTTCTTCTGAGAATACTCCGACAACAGCCCTTTTATCTAATACCATCCAACTCACCTAAGCAACAGAGCTTGTAGACTGAGGCTTTGAAGTGCCATTACAAAGAAGAGTAAACTAACGTTTTGAATGCTGCTGCTCTTGAGTAGAAATGGACACAGTTACAGACCACAATAAACAAGAATCTAGATTAGATAAAGTTCCCAGTACAATACAAATACAAGAACAACAGTTTTAATTGGCCACTGTTACGTCAATGAGGAGATACTACTGTTAATATTGCAGATTTCTTTGGCAGAAGGCAAATGGTGAGAATCCCCTGCCATTGTTTTCTATGGCTTAGCAGCTTGCGTTAAGAGTTTATCTGTATGATTATGTTGGAATTACAGACAAAGTTGAAAGCATGAACTTGGAGAGGTGTATCACAGCAAATGATCGTGTGGCAGTTCTCTGCACCTCATTAATGCACTTAACTCAGTTTATTATGAGCAATATGACTTTTAAATTTTGTGTAAATCCCAATGACATCAGTTATGGTACCAGAGTGCAAATTTGACGCTGTCCCCTTGTTCATTAAAGAAAAACAGGCCTTCATAACCTTTCCTGTATAAACCATATAAAACAAATAACAGAAGCCTCTAAATTGTACTGGGCTTATAGCGACATTCATTAAGGACTTTGGTGGTTGTGAATCCCTTTTCCAAATATATCAACTTTCTCTCCTTGGTGTATTACAATGTCCCTCTCTTATAGAACAGCACCACACTATTTTAAGAAGTCATATGCACTGGATTAAAATATCATGGGCTTCCAGAGCTGTATATTTGTGCTGTTATCCTCTGCAGAGCAGATGGCAGTATTTCTTGGTTAGGTGTTGAACAATGACACAACGCTGACCAAAAAAAAAAAAAAAAAAAAAGCTAGGCCTACATTTTGAATTCTGGCTCTGTTGTTGAGCCAAATCCATTTCAAAAAGTGTCCAACCTTTTTCATGCCCTGGTTTCCTTGTGGCTCAGAGACCAGCAGGTCTAGATGATCTGGTTTCTATCCTCAAATAGTATGCTCAAAGTCCCTAAATTATGTTGGCTGCTGCAAATTGTGTATACATAATTTCCTGAAGTCCAGGAAATAGATCATTTGTACATATAATTTCCTGCAGAATTTCCAATTAGCCAAAATGACCCACTTTGAGGTACTTGTCTACTGGATGGATCTGTGGTTGAGGCTGCCTTAATGGGGGGTCCTAAGCAGAGATGGAGGAGTTCCTTGTTGCAGCTGTACCACATAATCTCCAGGGAAGCCATTAGCAAAGAGCTTCAGCCCCAAGAAATCCTTTATTAGACCAATAAGAGCCAAACAGCTGGGTGTGTTGGTGACCTCGTGACACCAGTGAAAGTTTTCAAGTGAGAGCCCTTGCCAATGAAGGGACCTATTAATAACTTCCTCAGTAAGGGGAGAACATTTTGGCCCTGGGACAACATCAAGGAACAAGATAGACTTTTACTTCAAAGGGGTAATTATCTTATAATAATTATCTTATCTAATAGGATTTCTTGCTTTGCATTTTTAGTCCAGCCACAGAGAGCTAACATCCATAAATATGGTCTGAGAAAGATGATAGTTGGCAGACATTGTCCAGCTCCATCAAGGCCAGAGCTCTGAACGTAATCACAGGAACGTGGCCGGGATCAGAGTGCTTTGGTCACTTTGAAGAAAGGTTTTTAGGCTCAATCCAGGTATAAGGTAATCAAAATGTGGATCAGTGGTAATGCTAAGAATGTAGAAGGTGTTTGAGAGTACTGGCATCATCTCATCATGTGCAGAACCTCTATACCACAAAGGTCACCAAAGGGGGGCATAGTCTCAGCTGGCCCATCCTTTCCACTCCAGCACACTACTCATTTCACGGCACATCACATTCAATGTAAGGGATGTCACTGTAACGGCGGTCTACCTCCACCCATTGCTGCACGGCCCGTGCCACGATCTCCTCGGACAGTCTCTGGGCGTNGCGGTCTACCTCCACCCATTGCTGCACGGCCCGTGCCACGATCTCCTCGGACAGTCTCTGGGCGTACTCTAGGAGCACCGGGTTGACCTGAGGGGAGCCTTCCACTGAACCCATCTCCGATTGAACCAAGAAGGCTTTCTCACCCTTCGTCCCCTTGGCTTTTTCTTCCACCCTCTGTGTGGAGTTAGCATTTTGAAGGGCTGAGCTGCTCCTCTTGGATTTGACACACCCCATACTCCAGAACTTGCAGCATTGATTGATTGATACTTTCGGGTGGGTTGTGGGAGGTGTATGCTGGCAGTTAGGTGCAAGAGTCTTTGGTTAAATTTCTGGTTCCAAAACTTCCATTTTGATTGTGAAATCAAGCAGTACATATACTCCAAAATCATGCCTTTCAAGCTCCTTACTCCTTCATGTCTTTCTGCTGTGGTTACCTTTGTACAACTGTCATGAACTCTCACCCATGTCTGTATGCCAATATGAATGCCAATGAGGAGATTTCACACAGTAGAGGGTGGTGATTCAGAGGGTGCTGGAGGGTGACAGGCTAGGAGACCCATCTCTGCATGGTGTTGAAACACTTCTGATCAACCCTGCTCCTTTGCTGAGTTGAATTTATCTATTCCTCAGCTGAGAAGCAAGAGAGATATGGAAAGAGGGAAAATTTCAGTTACTTATTTTCCATCAGAAGTGGTCTAAAAACAGGGTTGGGAGGGTTACTTTAAAAATGTAATCTGGTACAGTTACTAATTACCTGCTAAAAAATGTANGTTGGGAGGGTTACTTTAAAAATGTAATCTGGTACAGTTACTAATTACCTGCTAAAAAATGTAATCTGTAACGTAATCCAACTATTGCAATATTAAAGTAATATACTTGATTACTTTCCATTACTTTTGGATTACTTCAACGCCAAATGTGCACATAAAGACGAGAAAAGAAATATCAATAAGATGACTTTTATATATTTTATATAGAGTTTAAGTGTATTCTGTAAAACAACAGAACAATGTAAGATGACCTTAGAAAAGAAAATGGAGACATGAAAATTAAATTCAGGCAGTAGGCCCTCCATTTATAAAATAAATTATAGGCTTACAGAATAGCACAGTTAAAGCAAAACTAAACTCTTGTTCTTTTACAAAGTAAAAACAAAACAGTCTAAATTATTTTATACATGGATTAAGAGCATACACAGTACTTTTTTTTTTTTTTTTTTTTTTTTAAAAGAAATCAGAAGTCCACTTAGTTAAGTTTTCAGAAGGCATAGTAAAAGCCGTCTTCTCCTGGGACTATATTTCCTGGCGGAGACATACATTGTGTTCTGTGCAGCTCTGTGTTTGAGCGGTTAGTTACTTATAAAATAGTATAGATGTTGTTTTGCTGATTATTGATCTTAAATACGTTTGAAGTCTCTACAAGTCGATTTTTATAACTCAAAGAACTGAAACCAATGACAGTCTGGAAGGTAGGAAAAACAATTCTAAACCTTACCCAACAGTAGTATGTTTTGGAAAATGATTGTGTGCATACTGTGTATACTGGGTTCAAAAAATAACTTTATATATATTATTTATTTTCTAAAAAAAAAAAAAAAAAAAAAAAAGCTAATTACGGTATTGCTATGACCTACAGTAGTTAACATAATTATAATTTTAAAAAATAAATAAAAACATATAATTGGTAGTTGTGGTATTGAAATGCTGGCTACCCGTTAGCTTTGGCTACCTCGTTTCTGTGTAGCTAGCATAACGGTTGATCTTCATGCAAATGTTTCTTTAGATTAAACGTTATGTTTTTGGATGCTGACAGTATTTTCACAGCTGGAAGGCATAAATTACACTGATATTATTCCACTTTTCTGCCTTAAAGAGAAAATAGTGGCAAAATATCTGCAGTGAGCATTTTTTTCTGGTAGTGACGCTCGTAAACATTCGAACAGTGTTGAGTCAGACGTGTGCTTGGCAGAAAATAGTTCTTGATCATTTTACAAGTGTAATTTCCATTTTTTACTAAATGAATTTATTTGATTGCATTTTTGCCCTCTGTAACTGTAATGAAATACAGTTTTTTTTTAAATCTTGATTACGTAACGCCGTAACATGTATTCCCTTACTACCCAAGTCTGCCTAAAAATACCAGATGGTGGGGATGATCAAGGGTTGTGAATGATTTCCACAGTGAATATAGCCTCTATGTGACCGGAGCTCTAAGTGGCTGGCCTGGTTCAAACATGGCTGACCTCTGCAGGGTCAGCGGACCCCTTTAATTTCTGCTCTTTTGAACATTAACTGTGTTTATTCATTCACACCATCCCCCTGGTCTTTTTTTTATGACTCAACCTCTCAGATTGTTTAGAGTCGCATGACATAGAAAGGTCTGTTTATAGCCTGACTGCATTGAAGCTATTTTATTGTAAACCTGGCAGCCTGATTCAGAGTGACAGCTCGTTTTCTAGGACTATAGGCCTTAGTGCACAGCAAACATGTGCTTCACTCAGAAAGATGCATGCTGTAGTCAACACAACACTCAGGCCTGAATGATTTATGCAGAGTTGGGAGTCAGCCTGAGTGAGATCTACACTGCTGTCTTCAACTAAGTCAGAAAATCTCCTGTGAGATCTGATATTAAGTTAATAGATTTAAATGGCTGTAAACGGCTCTTAATGTCAATGTGCACCAAACCGTGAATGCACCACTAGCTGTCAAAGCTGTGGGATTTGGATTAAATCTGGTAACTGGCTTTATTGCGTGTGCGTGGTCATGCATAGACAAGACAAACGTCTGATCAGAAGAAAATTTGATGAATATTTACCTATATGTCAGCAGCAGCTGTTGTGAGCCAATGATGCTATACATACTTTTAAGAGTCTGGAGCAAAAGCATCATATTTTTATCCATTCCAATGTAAAATAATCCGGCGTCAGAAAAACCCAAGGTCGTTCAAATAAATAATAATCCAGACATCATCTGGGGTCGCGCTGTTGTTTTCTGCTCTCTCAAGCAGCATCCGAGCATTTGGAACTTGAAAGTGGAACGCTGTCGATTGTAGGCAATGAATAAAGAATTTTTAAAAAATATTTCTCAAGTTGTTGCGGCTCTCTGGTTTGAACGCTGTAGGATGAATCGCTGCGCACAGGCTGTTTCACTCCAAAATAATCTGTGAGGGGAAAATAATCCCAGGCGGGCGGATCGGACGGCAGACTAATTGCCTGTTGCCTTCTCTTCCATCCACATCCTGCTGGAGCTCCTCCGGTCACGGGTTTAAACTGACTTCAGCTCAGCAGTCTACCGAAATGAGCCGAGTTGCAACGCTGCTCAGGAGGATAAATACAGAAGGTGCACAGTAGACTCTGCACGGTAACTTGCTCGGTGCTACACCACCACCTGGCGGCCACTTTCTGAACTACAAGCGTGTCCCAACAAGACTCCAGCACCCCTTGTGTGGATTTTTTTCTTTTTATTCTACGTTTAACATTGCAGGCTGAAGTGGCCAGATCTGATTTTGTTTTAAACTTCAGGTGACACAGATCTGATTTTTTTTCTGAGCAGTGTGAACAAACCAAATCTGATTTTTTTTTTTTGTTTTGTTTTGTTTTTCATATCAGATTTGGGCCACTTTCATATGTGGTCCTAGATCTGATTCATATTTCACCTTTGGCTGTGTCACCACTGTGTGACCAGTCAGATCACAATTCATGCATTTTTTTTTTTTTTTTTACNTTTTTTTTTTTTTTTTTACATCTCACTTCAGTGTAAGGGGTCAGTGCATGGAGATACTAGTATATACATTATATGTTAGATGTATATGGGGAAGCTTCCATCCAAGCTAATTGAACCATATTGGAACCAAGCAGTTTTTAAATAAATTGTGTGAGAAATGGCCGAGGGGGGTTCCATTTTTATTGTTTGACATTTTTTGTTTGTTGTTGTTCATGAGTGCATGGGGATCGTGTTTTTGGTTAAATGTGCACGCATGGCCTTTTAGGGCAGAGCTTTGTTCACGCAGTGTCACTTATGGGTCACCTACAAACATGAATGTAAACCTTCAAGACAATAAATCAGATCAGAACTGAGCATTAAGAACTTCAGTACAACAGTGGAATATCCCAACAACTATTAGATAGATCCTCATGAAATTAGATACCAACTTTAATGCTCTTCAGAGGATTAATTGAAATGGTTTTTGTGATTCCTTAATTTTTTTCTCTATCGCCACAAGCAGGGCAACAATTAATTTCATAATGAAGTTATCTGGATTGCGCTCGTAATGAATACCCAATGATGATTTTTGGGGATCGCAATAAATTTAGGTATGACCATTCATACTGATTAGGCTACAATAACTGCAGGCCTAGGGAGGTCACTAAAAAATCCTTAGATTATAGGTGTTTATGCTGACTTCTGCCTACCTGCAGGGATTTACATACTGAGAAATGCATCACCTTTCATCTGAGGCAGGGTGTGTGTCACATGAATAAAACCCACACTGTCAAGTCCAACTAGCCCAGAATGTGTGCTAATTTGACTGGAGAGTATTTATAAATCACTAAAATCTTACAAGTTGTTTCACTGATACAGAGAACAAATACAAGCACTGGTGAAGTTTCTGCGTCGGTAATTTGCCACACGGTGGCACTAAATATCTTCTTATAAAATGCTGAAACAAGGCTAAACCACATGGGCTGGTTTAAAGATTAAGATCAGTCCAAAACTAACTAAAGAATGATTAAAGTTGATATCGTCTCGTAATTTGTTGTCGTCCAGGAATTACTCCTTGAGTCCTGTTTCTGTGTCTAGCTTTGATTGCACCCGATACGACCCTTCAAAATCATCCCTGTCAGGAGTGATTTACACAGATGACACGAATGCAAGTGTGCAGGCGAGGATAAGATCACACCTCTTATTTATTATCACTATTATTTCCACAATCTGTCAGACAGACCTGCATCCACCATTTCTCACAGACTGGAGGAATGTTTGATGGACCATGTCTGCAGTGCAACTTTAATAAAACAAATGCATTCTTGTGAAATAGGTGTATTCAGAATGCAAAGACACCTGTTCATTAATTTGATTATCTTGCTAAATTCAATGATGAATTGAGGATTTTTGTTTGGTGAATGTCACCTTGTGTGCATTTGGAGATACACGTGGGTTAAGTTCATCCAAACATTATATATTTCACGGAGGACAGGGGGTTGCATCCCTCCGCGGATTGCGTAATCACTAAGAATTCAGAATTTGTCATCTGCGGACACGTACAGCACATGCTCATAGTATCATCTGTTCCCGATCCCTTTACGGTTTGACAGCGAAAAAAAACTTCATGTCAGTCGGGTAAATTCATTGTTGCCAGTCCAGCCAATCGTAGTATTTGACGACACAAAAGAGGCTAAAGTTGGAGTATATAAAGGTGTGCGCTAATGAAGTATGATGCCTATATCAGTGAGGGACATTATTTCAGTCCCAGTTTAGGCGTGTATTAAGTCCAACACACACTAAGGGATCTTTTTAAGAACAAACATCGCACCTTATAAAATGCATCTGTCTCAGGTTGTGGTGTATCTTAGCTTGCTGATTGCTTTGGGTCCAGTAGGTTTGGGTGAACAAGAGACGAACCCGCAGCGCTCAACCAGCGTGACAGAAGACACGGAGCTGTGCCCCACCTGCGAAGTCCGACTGCAGACTAAAACCATGAGACTAAACGCCATCAAATCCCAAATTTTAAGCAAACTCCGAATGAAACAAGCTCCCAACATCAGCCGGGATATGGTGAAGCAGCTCCTGCCCAAAGCGCCGCCGCTGCAGCAGCTTCTCGACCAGTACGACGTGCTTGGAGATGACAATAAGGATGTGATTATGGAGGACGACGACGAGCATGCCATCACGGAGACGATTATGATGATTGCCACCGAACGTAAGTTTTCATTACCCTCATTTTTTGGAATGATGGAATAGACGCACGCTGGGAGCGCAGCCGTCTCCAAAATAGTTTTTAACGCACAGGACGGCGCACACGCGACGCACCGGAGCGGTAGATTATATTGTGACATGTAGCTATAGAACTTTTTTTTTTTTAAATTGTTGATAATATGATATATGATGATATTTAAAACTCTGACAGTCGGTGCATTTAGTCAAACTGTGTCATTACGCATGTCATTACTCACGGCGTTAGAAATACTTCATTTGGCACCCAGTTTAGAGTTAAAAAGCCTGAGTCAGCAGTTTATTTTTGTCTTTAAAATTTCAAGCCCGCAATGACATGACTTTTTTCTCCATCTCTGTCTCTTTAGCCGAATCCATCGTGCAGGTGGATGGGGAACCAAAGTGCTGCTTTTTTTCTTTAACGCCAAAGCTTCAAGCCAGCCGCATAGTCCGGGCGCAGCTCTGGGTGCATCTCCGGCCGGCGGACGAGGCCACCACTGTGTTTCTGCAGATCTCCCGCCTGATGCCGGTCACAGAAGGGAGCAGACACATACGGATCCGGTCCCTGAAGATCGACGTGAATGCTGGGGTCAGCTCTTGGCAAAGTATAGACGTCAAACAAGTAGTGACAGTGTGGCTGAGGCAGCTGGAGACCAACTGGGGCATCGAGATTAATGCTTTTGATTTGAGGGGGAAAGACTTGGCCGTGACCTCCACAGAGCCAGGAGAGGAAGGACTGGTGAGCTGAACTTTTATTTGGTGTTAAACTATGTTCATAAAAGTACACTCGATATTATAGGTTATACTAAAGTACATCGGAAAAAGTATATTGTTTTGGATTTAGTGCAGCAGAAGAAATAGGTTGAGTATATTAAGGCATTTCAGTCCGAATTTGTGTCTTATTGAACCATCTTGTAGGACCAAAAAAAAAAAAAAAAAAAAAAGAGTGATTCTAACTGCTTTTATGATTCCTCATTTGGTTTTGGGCTTTGAAGGGTTTTTATGCATAGAGAGGCTTTGCAGAGTCAGTAGGAGGTTAAATATTCATGCGTTCATAATAACCTCAAATCTTATTGCTTGATTAGAATACCTACACAGCTCATTTCATATGTTTACAGTTCTCATAATATTATTATACCATGTTTGAAAACCAAAGGTTAGGCGCATTAAGATTCACATTAAGAGTTGTTTGATGCATGATGTCATCTGCCTCCTTTTGCACACCAGCACATGTTTTGTTGAAAGTATTCACACACGCTTTGTCTCTCCAGCAACCGTTCATAGAGGTGAAGATCTCAGAGAACCCTAAGCGCACCAGGAGACATTCAGGCCTGGACTGTGATGAGAACTCTCCAGAGTCCCGATGCTGCCGTTACCCACTCACAGTGGACTTTGAAGGCTTTGGTTGGGACTGGATTATTGCCCCCAAGCGCTACAAGGCCAACTATTGTTCCGGGGAATGTGAGTACATGCATTTCCAGAAGTACCCACACACCCATCTAGTGAACAAGGCAAATCCCAGAGGCTCTGCGGGCCCCTGCTGTACCCCTACCAAGATGTCCCCGATCAACATGCTCTACTTTAACTGCAAAGAGCAGATAATCTACGGCATGATCCCTTCCATGGTGGTGGATCGTTGTGGATGCTCATGAGACAGAGGCCCTGGGAAGAGAGGGATAGTGGTAGGGGGGTGGGCTGTGGCTGTGGCTCAGTCCAGCCTCCAACTTCAGACTTGTTGACACAACCGATCCACCAGTTCCAGTGCTTTCCTGCAGAACACAGTGCAATAGAACCAGAATAGAGGCAATAACCAGCTGACCTTTCCGCAGAGCAGCACTTTCAGAATCTGCACATGGCATTCTGTTGTCTTTAATTTGTATTTCTATTTCTTCCAGTGCCATCTTAACTGTGGAGGTTTGAGGTGAGATGGATGCAGGAACACAAACACATATTGGATGTTTTCCTTTGTCTCAGAGCTCTGCGCTCTTTCCATTTATTCAAATATGCCAGCAGAATATATTCAAAGCTACATATATGTACGTCCACTCCTCACTTTTCCACTCCACCTTAAGTCCTACCACACACACATTACACCTTCTGCTAAGCTATACGTTTGTGTAAAATGATTTTGAGAATTATGTTTGAGTGAAACCAGGAATCCTCATGGACTCTTTGAAAGGGCTTTGGAAAATCACAGCTGGAGACTCTCCAGAGTGATATTTTGCACCGGTAGAGCAAGATTTGATACACATATTCATAATAATCCATGAAAAGTGAACTGTCAAAATTTCCTGCAATGGGGAACCACAACTTATCAGCTTTAAATAGACCAAATATTATCTCTAACATGTAGAAATATAGGACCATTTGGCATGCAAACTAGTGAAAACATTCTACCAAGATGAAGTATCACTTCAGGTCTTGACAGGCCTTCTTATACTATGCCATATATATATATATATATATATACACACTCTCACATAACCAAGCATCATTTTTGTTCAATCATAAAGCCTCTTTACTATCCAAAATAGCCTGCCCTGCCCAACACACTTGAATTATCCTGATTGTAAATTCATATGACTGGACAGAAGGACTTGAACTGAAGGCACAATGAATGCAGCCTCCAAATGAGATGTGGTAAAGACAGAAATGGATTATTGAAATGTATGAATATTGAGCTCATGCCATAAACTCTGTCTTACAAACACAGTTTGCACTATGGCACACCAATAGAAAGAATTGGTTGCTACAGAAGTTGTAAAAACTGATTTTGATGTGTTTGCTAATTTGTATTGTATACATATAGCATCGTCTCCATTAGCAGTTGCCTTTCTGAACCATCGTTGGTATAAAACCACAAACTAGCAAGGTGAAAGATGTAATACAACAACATCTATATCCATGTTTAACAAATAAAGTTTCTAGCTTGTTTGTTACGTCCTGGTTTGTTGTTTTTCTGGAGTCAAATTCCTGCATCCACGAGAGAGAAACTCATTATGTTCAAGAATCAAGAAACAATGTTTGGTAATATATTTCAAAATAGGTCATTATGTGTGACTACCATAAACATTTCATTTCAGTCTGTCAAAAGAATAAAAAGGCACCAGATGAGCATAGCTTTGTTTAATTTGGCTGAATAAAAAATAATTGCCAAACTTAATGTTTTAGCATCACAACACAACAAGATCTCAGCATGATTTATAACATGACTACATAGCAGCAAATGAGCTACCTGTAAACTGATAAGTTAAACAGGCGTGTGTGTGTGTGCGTGTGCGTGCTGGATGTTATGTAGAAAAGCATTAACACTCACACTCTTTACCTGATTGCACCTGCACAACCCCATCATCATAAGCCTGTCTTACTGCGAGTGTAATTAATTTCCCTGGCTTTGCTTTTTGAGCCCACAGAAAGGCATTCTGGAGTCGGGGTGCTGAAATTTTGCAGTCTAATGAGAAGACATGAATCTGCTCTGACAGCATGACCTATAGCTCTGATGGCTTCATGGAAACCTGACTTCCGCCCAGTGGAGGGCGCCCCTGAGAGTCACTTCCTTTCCTACTGACAGCTGGAAATCTGCCATGATCATTGCTTGCAGCAGGCCCAGGTGTGGAGTGGATCCACAGAACTTCTTTTCCCTGGGGAAGACTTTTACATTTGCTGAATGTCCTGCTGCTGTTTCTGTCTGCTGTTGGTGCTGAAAAAAAGTAAGTGAATGGAAAGCTGAATCTGAATCTCGAGGAAAAGATTAAATCCACACTTGTTTATGTTTCAGTGATAAAACTGCACTGTTTTACTCTTTTGTAGCCAATAAAACTGCAATGATACACAAAAAGATTGTGTTGGTGATTAAGATTAAGATCTTTATTTTCATTGTGTTAACACAATGAAATTACAATTGTAACACCCCAGTCAATGCCACATTACACTATAGGCCAGAAGTTTGAGGCCACTCCCAGATCAAAAAAAAAAAAAAAAAAAAAAANTTTATTGCACAGGAAATGACAAAAATATATAAAATAAATGTAACTAATTATTTTTCAAGAAGAATTTATCAACAAGAGCACATTATGTAGCCACTGTGGCTTAAGAAATGATTTTTAATGAAGGCATCAGTCTGTATTAGTGCACTGGCACTCCTGTTGTATTCCAACTCCCTGCTGATGTGTTTGAACTCTATTCAATAGCTGCTGTCTGCCTTCTCCCACATCATTTTGGGATTAACTTGCTACACCGCTCATGCTGCTGCTCTGCATGTAAATTAAAGGAATTATGGAGAAAGAGAATTACCATTCAATCCTTCAAAGATACACGATTCCATCCGGTTTACCAATTATTGGTCAAAATTTCATTCTTCAACAGGACAACGATCCAAAACATTCATCAAAATTANGGGGGGGGGGAGGTTACTTTGACAAAACCAAAGTCTGAGCCTGAAATGTATGTTGATAAATTCTTCTTGAAAACTAAGTAGTTACATTTATTGTATGTATTTCTGTCATTTCCTGTGCAATAAATTGTAAAACAAAAGTGTATTGATGATTTATTTTTAAAAATCTGAGGGTGGCCTCAAACTTCTGGCCTGTGGTGTAATTATAAACACCTATCCATAAGCACACTACAAAAAAACAATACACTTTCACATAAAAGTAACAATAATTTAAATACGAATAAGTAGTGAGAGCAGGATGCAGGACTAAGTGTGCAACAGCCTTCAGGAAAAAAAAAAAGTATTGACAAAAGATAGAAGTTNTGCAGGACTAAGTGTGCAACAGCCTTCAGGAAAAAAAAAAAGTATTGACAAAAGATAGAAGTTAGTCTATAATCTCTATTCTTATATCTCTTCTCCTGACACAACCTACATTATAGCCCTGCAACTGTGGTGTTTCTATCTGTGGTTTAAGTAAAGATTAACTAAAACTGTCCAAATGTTCCCAAAAGCATTTATCAAATCATTATTAAAAATGCTTGTTTAACAGTTGGTAATTGTAGCAAATAAAATCATCTTTATGTAGTTTATCAGTTGAGGGCTTGAGTGAGCTTTGAGGTCCTCTCTGTAAACTTCAGCCAAACATGTTTTCAGGGTTTGAAGCATAACTAAGAAAAGAAGATGGAAACAGACTGACACAAAGTTTAACGTGAACTCATAAATTACAAGCCAAGACGCCTGTAATGTGTGGCTCTTTCAGGATTGTTCTTTCCACTTCAGCTGAAGGTGTAAGTGTGTGCAGCAGTGCCAGCGCTTTTACTTCAGTAACGTTAAGCAGCGGGGTGCATCCTATTCCTGCAGTAATTGCTGCTGTCTCTTTGTTTCAGCCATCTTCAAGAACAGGAGCTGGGAAACATTTTGACTGAGCATCGCTACATCTGTCAAGAGCGAGACTCTGGAGAACTGGATCCGCCAACGACATTCCGCCTCTGACAGGTGAGGAAGTGAGAGTGAGAGAACGGGAAGAAGGATGTTGGTGCAAGAGGGGGTGAGGGAGTAGTCCAAGGCAGCTGGAGACCCCGTTATTGGACTGGATTCCTGTTGTGTAAGGTTAACAGAATTTGAATGGATAGAATCTGCATTCCTGTTAAAGTCTTCATTACAGGGTGCACAGCTGCCTATAAGAATGTGTGATTGTGCTGTGAAAATGGATACTGAAGGGATTAGAACACATGGGCACCGTTTACCCTACATGAGATTATTAAGAATACAGCGGTCTTGTACTGAGTGACTACAGTAAATGCATATTCCAAGTTGAGTCCATGGCTCATGATAAGGTTATCATGACCTAGGGCATCCAGTTATTCTTAAAGATTTATTATGGGCCATTATGCTACGCTGATTTTAAAACTATGGCTTAAATTACTGTTGTGCATGCTGTGATGATGGCCCCCATGGTGATTTGTTTAATTGTAGTGGCATCACAACTCAGCCATGTGGCTTGGTTTTTACCGTTGTCAGCACCATAATAATATTACAGTTCCCTTAATTTAGTCTGCATGGTAAATTGTGTGACCTTTACAGAGCTGATGGGTTAAGGAAAAACTTTTAAATGGACATTCTAATTGCAGCTATGGTGAACTTTTCAAGTTCCATACACTGTCCAGAGAAAAGGGAACCATTATGTTCCTTAAAAAGCTGCCAATATTCTATCGCAGCCATTTTAAGTATCTCACTTGGCTTTAAAGGACTAAACTGGTGGTTTTGCATGTTTGAGTCCAATAAATACAACCTGCATACACGTCACATTAATGTCAACCATTTTTCAAAGCATATGGAGCAGTACATTTTATAATTGTTTTTTCTACCTTCCAGGTAGTCATTCATTCCAGTACACTATAAAACTCTACTTGTAGAGACTTGAAATGTACTTAAGATAGGTAATGCAAAACTACCGGTATGGTCCTTTAGGGAGCAACATTTCTATTGCCCCTACTTCTAAAGCAGGGCTTCAAAATTCCCCTCACAGCTGGACAAAGCAGGGGAATGCCCTATCCTGAATGTGGTGCAAGGCCATGGACACCGGGTGGGGAGGGAAAAGGGGCTTGCCAGGTGCATCCAAAACATCTGGAGTCTTTAACAGATGTGCAAACCACTCTGTCTGGAGAAGTGTGAGTCAGAGGTTGCCCTTGACAACAAGATGGTTCAACAACTGTGATGATGATAGATTAAGTTGTCAAAACACAAGCGAAAAATGGTTGATGTCCACAAGTTGGTTGCAAAACTCAAACCAAAAGATGCTTAAAGCAGTAATCCACTGAAACTCTGAAATTCTACACAGTCTGAAAGGCAAAATTAAAAAAAAAAAAATGCACCTGTTCTGTCATCAGACTCAAAACTGAAGCCTCTATTGGTAGAAAAATCATAAATCATTTCAACGCTACAAGGCTACATGTTCTTGAAATGGTAATTGATGATGATAGAAAACAATAGCCTCACCTTAGTCACACATAGTCACACATTAGCCATTAGCTTGTCATAGAATGGACAGTAATTGATTATATTTCTGCAATGGGAACATAACCTTCTTAGATGATAAAAAATGATTGACTGGGTCAGTGAAGTGTTAGATCCAGAATTATATTTTGACAGGACAAAAACATCGCTGTTTAGTATGCATTGCTGAAGTTGTGGCCTTTTTGTTAACCACAGTCCACTTTATTAGCTGTAAACCGATCAGCATTTTTTTTTTTTTTACTAATGTCCTTGTAAATTATTCCAAAACTATTCCAAAAGTTTTCTTCACAATCCATGAGAAAGTCTGCTTCAACTAATGAATGAAACTTTATTAAAATAGGTTTTAAAAAAAAGGAAAAACACGCACAAACAAGCAAATGTCCAGAATAATCCACCAGGTTTTTTTTTTCAGGGATTGGTTCTCTACCAGTTTGATCATCCAAAATCCATTTTACATGTTCAAAAGCTTATATAAATCCACAAGTTGATCCACATCTTATTATCCAACACCACATTCTAGTTGCATATACCTCTTTATGGCACTGTTACGACTGTTATTGTAACTAGATAACAAGGGAAAATAATAATGTTAATAATCTACATTAGTATAATCTAAATTTCTGATACAATCCACTACTTAAACAATATCCTAAGCTTGATTCAAAAAAAAAAAAAAAAANAAAAAAAAAAAAAAAAACTAAACCAAAACATTAACGTAAGCAATTTTCTAAGTCGAAGCAATTCCTAAATTAGCTCTTACAGCCAGCAATGAGAGATTAAGTCATAAAATGAATTACGTGATAACTGCATGTCCTATTTCTATTGAAAGCTTACGCCATTGTAAGGAGTGCATTCTAAGAGTGCATTAAACCTGTAATAATCAACACTTTTGATATTAGCATTGAATCAGTGACAGTGTGTCATAGTTATCAACCTACAGAAACTTCTAACCTAACTCTGCAGGTCTATGGAGCTGTTAGTCTCTACCGCTAATTGTTTTATAGATGCACATTTACTGTACAGTTACACAGTTGAGTATTAGCTGCTCGTGTCAACCTTGTTTCCAGCAGTGGAAAGCTGTTTCCATTCAAATCCAAATTCAAATCTGAATTCCATTCAAATTCAAATCTGTACCAGTGCAACACCAAATGACACGAACAAAGTTCATGACTGGCTGGTGATGAAAATCGAGCATCCAGATATCTCTCAGGAGTTGGTGGAAACCAAAACAGAGCTAAATGGCAGGTGAATGTCGGACTTCGATTTTTCAGATGGGCAGAAACACAACTCCAGTGGGTTGTTAATGTTGCTCAGTCTCTGCGTGTGTGTAATTGTGTAACTCTTAACACATTAGCAAATAACAACTATATAAGGCTATAATGTGTTGATATGATGTTTCAGTCACCTTGTTTTTGAGTCCTTTTGTGAGGCCAAAAATCCATCATTGCTGAATTAAGTCATTCAAATGTGGTTTTGCGAAGCCACCTGATCTTAGCAGTGCATGATGACACTGGAGTCTCTGTATGGATGTTGTAATCACTTATCACCTGTCATCAACATGTCAGGCCAGATGACAGGTTGTTTGTGAAAACCCCTCTTGGGTCCATAGAAAGCAAAGAAATGTAATAAAATCAGCCAGCCTGGGATAAGATAAGGCCAGATGGCTAGCTGCTGGACACTACCTGTCTTCACTTTTCAAATGATTTATCCTTTCCGTCTGCATTCCGCTTGCTTTTTCACTTAGGGATGAGGAATCACTATTCCTACCTCCAAACTGAAAGTCACCTCTGGGAAACTATTGCATGATTAATGACTTGGTGAAGCTACTGGAAGTTCGGCAATAGGATAAAGTTGGTGTTCACTCCAGATATGTTTACAAAATGTGTCAGTGTCAGTTTGACAGTGACAGAGGGTTTAGGTGACAAGCAAAAAATGTGGCCCGAAGCCATCCGAGTTTCAAGGCAATGAAGCATCGTCTCTCTGGGGACAAAGAAAGTTGTCAGTGATGAAGAATAGATGGTCCTCTAAGGAGACTGAAAGAGGGCAGATTATGGAAACCTCCTGTCTACCGCTGACGTGCCTATGCTCTTAACACAGACGGATGTAGAATAGTATCAGGTATGTGTCAGAGGGCTGGATAGATTTTGATGTATCAGAAATAACATTTATGGTACATTTTTACAGATTTCAGCACAATTCATTTTACAAGACGGTCGGAGTTGACTGACATGTAGGATTTTCCAGATTTAGGCCTCGGAGGATAAATCCAAGAGACTGTCTAAACACTGCCTTGACAGTTATTAATATGGAAGGAAGTCCAACTTTCGAACATGCTTCAATGCCACGTTTATGGGATATTAACTGGAAAAAAACAACTGTTATTCATTAGAATCAAGTATTTGTGAGTTTCAAAAACAGTACAAACTATGGAGGCAGAGTAGCTGAAAACCAAATACAAGAACTGGGTTCAAGTCTATGCTGACTTACATATGTTCTGCTAAAGTGCCCTTGAGCAAAATATTCAGTCTGTAGGAGCTTCTGGGGTACTGATCTGTGGCTGGTAGTATTCTTGATCATGGCATCCTGGGAATTTCACCAAGCTTCCAGCCATACTTTTTTTTTCTTCCGAATAAATCTACATTTGTCATTTCTTTAATTCCCTAAAATGAAATCCCTCTAAACAGCATGTCTTGGAATATAACTTCAAAAGTTGCTCTGGGAATTGTTGACAAGGGATTAAAAATTAAAAACAGTCATCTTGATGACCCCACTGTGGATGCCCTTGACCCGTGAAATTGAATGTGGTGCGGCTGTAAATTCTCCTGCACTTGCAAACCCGTGGCTTTTTAACACCCATCACATTAGTGTGCAGCAGAGAGAAAAGAGGAAAGGCAAGAGTCTAGAGATGAGAGTAGGGACTTTGAATGTTGGGACTAT